>CM068376.1:198399990-198449775 GCA_034769895.1 Magicicada septendecula | reverse complement strand
ATGCCAAACTTTGAAACCCTTAAATAGAGAAGAAAGGGTGGAACTATTTTGTTGTGATGCGTAAACTCCGCGCAGTTAACTTACCCGTCCTAACATAGTAATTCAATCGAGATGGAGCGCTCTCGTAGTAAACACACGCTTGAACCATGTCCCAAAGTACGACAATATGTTTTTTCATTTAGAGTACAGCTATAAACAATGTGCAGCGGAAAGTAGTGGCAAATTAGTGTGCTAATAAGTTTAAATGTAATCTATAAAACCAAAAGGAATAAATTAACTGTGTGAGGGATGACATCTCATTTGTCTAATTTGTAAGATCTCAATGTTGGTGTAAAATAATAAGGTACAAGGTACCTAAAGTGAGAACGTTTATAAACAATAATGTGACGTGCATTTCTGCGACAAACAAGAACATTTACGGCACTTATACTACTGACGATGCTTAACTACTAGACTTCTGTGGACCTCAACCCTACTTCATTATGAACTAATCACTTCAGGAACTTCAGGAGGAAAGTAAACTCCACTAAAGATCAACCGTTGACGAACACCACAAGGACCCGACATCGAGTATACTTCTGAATATCACAGGTGACACGGAGACTTGTCCTCCGTGATTAATTAAAATTCTAACAAATGAATTGTTAAAGACAGCTTAAATAAATATATAAAGACTTTAATGATAATCACTTTATAACTTGTAGTATGTCTTACGATTCAAAAATATTTGTAGTAGCAAGTAGTGCTTATGTATATATATAAAGCTTCACTGATACAAAAATTTTAGATTAAGTCCATTCTTCAAGTGCCCCCCCCCCCCAAATAGTATGATAGAATATGAATAAGTGAGCTTAACTTACAAACAAGTTTAATGTCCTGGATCCGTGGATAATGCTAGCACATATAAATCCTTATGTTTTGGCCGCCCCTTTTTTTTTTTACAAATTATTTTATTAAATTGTAAACTTTATTAAGAAAACCTTATGTGGAATATTTATGTAGAGCTGTTGTAGTAATTGTTTAATAAAGAGATGTCATTACTTTACACAAAATACTGAGTGAATAAATCATCAGACCCCATGTAAAAGTTCCTTTAGTTATAACTACAGCTGGTTTAATTAATAATTAAAAGTTAATTACGAGTATGGCAGCCATGCAATTGATCTGAGGTAAGTATGCACAGGTTCTCGATGTTATAACGTAGGTGAGACGTTATAATTTCAGCCTTCATTTTTTGATTCAAGTTGTTTGAGTTTTGTAGACTTCTTGATTTAATAACTGTGCATTCTCTGTTTGTACTGAATGAGTTAAAGAATTAATTGTTTTATTTACATGAAATATAGATTATATAAAATGTCACTTTTACGTAATTTCACCAAGCCAAAAAATAAATGTCTTCTATCTCAGGAATTTTACTGTTTACAGCAATGGTCAATACTGTACTTATTTATGAATTACATATATATTATATGTATACAGGCTATTTAAAGTATAAATTCATGCTTCACTACAAGCATATATTGTCCTCTACTTGAAAGTCAACACGTCCTCTTTCTACACTGTGTGAAATTTCACATTGAGTGCTACAGTTTAAATTGGTAAAGTTCTACAGAAGTATATAATAATTTATCTGTTGTCAGTTAAAATCAATTTCCGTTGAAAAATATCCATATTACGTATTTATATAGTTTACATTATTATGAATGTGTTTTTATAACACAACTCAACTGACAGAATTATTCAAATTACAGCTATTGCATAATATGTCATTACCATTGGACCATTTAATAAGCACACACACACACACACACACACACACACACACACACACACACACACACACACACACACACACACACACACACACACACACACGCACGCACGCACGCACGCACGCACGCACGCACGCACGCACGCACACACACACACACACACACACACACACACACACACACACACACACACACACCACACACACACACACACACACACACAATTTAAAATGCATATTGTTCTTGGTATCCAAGTCACGTATGAATAGTAAATTATAGATAAATAAATCACCTTATATCCGTCGTGTGACTTCGTTACGTCGATTAAAATGATGCGTTTTGGAACATCTGCTCCATCATCAGATTAAATCGCTCTATTGAGGTCGTTAAATTTCAATGCTGTATCATATAGCGGGTTGGATTTAAAATTTAAGTGGTCATTCAATATGAAGTCTCGGCTGTTTATGTTATTATATGCTTTGTATATTTCGAACTCTTCTATTGCGTCCATGTGATTTTAACTTCTTATATATGTGATTTTAACTATTTAACGACCTCAATAGAGCGATTTAATCTGACGATGGAGCAGATGTTCCGAAATGCGTCATTTTAATTGACGTAACGAAGTCACACGACGGATATAAGGTGATTTATTTATCTATAATTTACACACACACAGTTTGGACTGTTGCTTGATCTCTACATTTACAACCTTACAACCATGCCTCATAGTCAGTCATAATTCTGTGAATGTCCTTATCATCATCGTAGCACTCTGTAAAATTCAAAGCCAGCCCAATCTTTTAATTTTTGTGGACATCCGTAATTTGATACCCATTTTCCACAGAACATGAATAATTTAATCTAGCAGTAACAGTTCAGTTGAGATTTATTCCTTAAACATGTGGAAATTCGTATGGATGTTAGTTAAAAAACTGTGAAGCAATGTTTAGTGTGTACAGCTTGTTTAATTTTTGAATCAATTCATCAGTTTCAACTGAGTATTGGCCTTCATGTCTCATCATGCAATTTTGTGTGCACTCCTTTCTCAGTTTTATGAACCAACTTCTCCCAGAAATGTCACTAATTTACCTAATAAAAGTTGCAGATCCTATGAGGGCTAAACATGCTCCATGTTTTATCTGCCACTACTTAGATAGCAGATTGGTGTGTAACAATAGTTGCTGCTGCATATGCAGTGTGTTGCTTTGGTTACCACTTTATTTGTGTAAGCCAGTCTGAAGTTAATTTTTAATTAGTCCTTGTAAAATATTTTAGAACTGTGGTGCTGTATGGTTATAGGCTTTTGTCTGTTTTTAGAAATAGTAAAGATATATTAATAAAGAAAATGAAGATAACTCTGTGTATCTGTGTAGTTTATTGTGTGCTTATCCATTTGGATAGTATTAAACATTACTTAAATTATATATTTTTAAAAATTGTTTTCAGTTGGACTTGTCTTGCCCTTCACATTGGACTCTCTTGTACAACAGTATACAGCATGGATTGGGTTCTAACAGGTAAATAAAAGCAAACCCACATAATATACTTACATAGGTATCATTATAAATGTATGACTGTTGTATTTATTGGGTATGATTTATATAATTTATATAGGTTCTAAGTAATTATATAGTATTAATTACAAATCTAAATATAAGCGTTAATGTATATTAACATTATTTCTGTTTATAAGTATCTTGTACATATTATATTTAAAACAGTAATTTCTGTTTCAGAATTTGGATATTCAGTGTAATAATTATGAATTAAAAGAAAATAGAAATTTTATTATAAAGTAGTTTATTGAAAATCTTTCATGTTATTAATAATAATCATTGATATATATTTAGTGTTAGTAGAACAGAAATATTGTGAGTGGAAAAATATTATTATTGAGGTATGAAATAGGCATATTGATGACCAACAAATTCATTACAGTTATGTTTGTGATATTTCAGATTTTTGCATCATGTACTCAGTTACCGTGGTCCTACACTTACTTTTCTGAGGGGTGATCAAGGTGTGGAGTTTTGCCTGGGAGCAACTCAAGAATGGAGAGAATCACATCAGTACTGGGGTTCAGATGATAGTATAATAGTCCAGATTCTTCCTCTTTATCACATTGTACAGCGTATGTAGTCTTTTGTAGTGTAAATGATGGTCACATTGTGTATATATTTGTATAACTTTTGGAACTTAGCATTTGAATTTTATGGATTATTAATTTTGAGAGATTGAATTAATCCCATTTTATGCTGTATTTGAAAAATAAACTAATGATAATGTGATGTATTTATAATATACAACACACTTATTGCTTACTA
Organism: Magicicada septendecula; assembly: GCA_034769895.1. Lineage (NCBI taxonomy): Eukaryota > Metazoa > Arthropoda > Insecta > Hemiptera > Cicadidae > Magicicada > Magicicada septendecula. The sequence goes on along the minus strand of CM068376.1, from coordinate 198,445,676 downwards.
ATGGTAACTATAATCTCAATTTTCTATTGTGGTGTATTCATTATTGTTCACAACCTAAAGATACCATACAATTGATTTATAATAAAGTTTTAGTTGCATTCTTAAGTTCAATCGATTTCAGTCACAGACCATCGTCAGGACATCATATACACTGTGCACTCGCGGTCACAATATTGTAAAACAGTTACTTTTTACAAAAAATGAATTCGTAAACACTGATTAATGATTGTGAAATGTACGTTTATGTCCAAAGTTTCTCGAGAACTGATTTTGTTATGGAGGGTTTATGCTTACATTCTGGTCTATATATTATGTCAGCTAATTACTGTATGTTGATTTTCATTTTGCCGCAATATCTCAAATGTGATACGATTTTTGAAGGCCGTCATGATGTTCAATAGATTTTTGTGGCCCTCTTCTTTTACATGTTTGTATATTCGGTATTGTTCATATATATATTAGATCTTATTTCATCATTGCATGTTTTCAATACCGTTAAATGTTGCTGTATTGGACCATATTCACAAGACTGTTGTTTTATGTGTTTGGCTACTGCTGAGTTTGGTTTGAATGTTGAGAATGTCTGGTGTGTTCTATACATCTGTGTTTAAAGGATCTTGATGTGAAACCTATGTATTTTTTGTTGCACCGCACATTATATTCTGTCGAGTTAGCAGGCTGACATTGATACTGGTAGATTCCAGCTTTTTCATAAATGCTTTTCTTTTTTGTATTGCTTATTTTCAGATTGTTGTAGATGTCATTGTTTGTTCTGAATGCTAATTGATAGTCGTATTTTGCAAATGTTCTAGTTAATTTTTAGAGTTGTCATCAACGTAACAGGTATATAGGTTTCCTTCCTCTTGATTGATATGTTGTTTTTGATCGATTTCTTTTTTGTTTTTCAATGATTTTATCGATCATTTGAGGCGGATATCCATTGCTTTGAGCTATTTGCTTTATGATGTGTATCTCTTTTTCATACTGTTTCTTGCATAGAGGGCTCGATATACCATGCTGTTGTATGTAGAAATTTTGTATGAGTAGGGATGGTAATCTCTGTTTGAGTATCTTTTCTGTATCTAGAGAAATGATTGCTTGCATGGCATTTTATGGTAAGGTCTAGGGAATTTATTTCGCCTTTATTCTCCATTTCTTTTGTAAATTTAATGTCAGAAGTGATGGAGTTGATGTATGCTACAAGTTGGCCAATTTGTCTAGCAGTACCTACAAACAGATGAAGTCATCCACATGCCTGTACCAATATTTGATGTGTTGTATAAATGGATTTTTGGTTGTGAGTATAAAATTTCCTTCGAGGTGCTGTAGGTACATTTCACTCACGATTGATGAGTGTTAAAAGTCAGCTCACATATTCAAGAGAGAGTGTGACATGAACTCGTTAATAATATTGAGTCCATTCTCATAATAACATCTTTGCTCCCATTCATGTTATAAGATACACTAAAATGTGTAACTCATTTCACAATGGAATTAATTTTGATTTCCTCCCAGGATGATTATCCACAGAGCCAGTAGCTGTATGCTTGGTTTCTTCAACTTGCCTGTCTCAGACTCGATGGATGGTTTCAATTGTTAGTCACTGTACCTCGTAAGTGGTCTTTAAATGGTTTATTAACAACCACATCTAGAAAAGCTGAGAACTCATTCCCCCAAGGATTATAACAAGATCTGTGCTCATTTCTGCAACCAGCTTCTTTATTTTTTCAGCTGTGTAACCACGAAAAACATCAAGAATTAGTACGACTCTCTGCCCTAGTAAAACACCTGGCCAACATCCCCGAGCAACTTAAACCCAACCTGCCATTTTTCATCCATCCCTTTTTCTGTGATGTAAAAACTATCCCAGTCTGTAACTGTTCCTTTGGAAGCATTTTTCTCTTCAACATAACGTATGGGTGGAAGTCATCTACCATCGGCAGATACTCCTAGTATCACAGCAGTGTGTGATTTTTCATTGCCTGTAGGTCTAACTATAACTGATTTTGCATCCTTCTTGTCCAAAGTAACACTTGATAGCAAATTGGAGTTGTAAGGGGCTTCGAAACTAAACAATGGTACCTGTCTTGCATTGCTAGCCAATTTATTGGGGAGCACATGTGTCAGGGAATCAGATAATGTCATGTTTGTGTGGCGATCGGTATCCAATTTATTAAGGAAACACATGAGTCCATGCGTGACGAGCTGTCATGCAGTCTGTTGGAAAATCTGTGCCTGAATCTCCCCAAACAGTTTGTCAGTTTTGTCTAAAAGGGGATTGGGGAAAATGGTTTCAAGTGATGCGGAAAATCTCTGAACGAATCTGCCCAAACAGATCTGTCAAACTCGCCAGTCAGCAGAGCGGGGAGATATCTAATATCTCACGGAAATTCAACGAACAAATCTGGTAAACCGAATTCATTAAACTACCTGGTGATAAAGGGAGAGTTGGTATAGTGTTTTGTGGATACTATTTCATGGATTGCAGTGAAATAGATTCAGCCATGTTCCCTGTCACCATGTCTTGATCTTGAACTCATTATAACATGCACCTGTTGATTTGGCTACTCACATGGCAAGCCTGTGCAGCTGGAAAATCATACAAAATACTGCGACAAAACATATATTAGGCATAGTATATTCAAAATAATATAGTCTATCTGTTGATGATATCCTTTTACGGTCGCTTTGTAATACTGTTGCTGTCCAGTGGTCCGTTGAATCTGCATCCTCGCTGCCAGCCATTCTCAGCAACACTGACGATCCTGTGACACTCCTGTCCCAAGTACGCACACCGACACACCGATAGTGATTATTTCTTTAACTCAGGGTTCGGAACTGGGCTGTATTTTACATTAATTTAATATGGTGTATTGAGCGTACACCTTCCCGTGTCTTGAGGTGTCCTCGCGTTAACACAGGCATATCCCGGTGGATAAACCTCCCCTAAATGGATATCTTGCCTTACGCGATACTAGCACTGTTTTAATAATTATTTTATATTGTATTAAAATGAGTTCGTATCCCAATATAAGGTATTAGCAAACGGGTAACTCATTGCTAAGATTCCCTTAATAACCCTTACATATGAACATCTTCTGCACGAAAAACTCGCACAGAGCACGTCTGTAATAGTCGAGCTGGTAGATGGAACTAACTGAAACATCTCTGACGGAGACCCAATCTTAATGAAAATTGGGGCTGCTGATTGGTCAAAACCCTTGACACGTGATCGATGGGTAGAACTGATAGAAGTCCTGAATAAATCGGTAAAAGTCTGTAGAAGCAGGTATAGATTTTATCTAGAAATTTTGTTACTTTTAGAAGATAAGGAATCTATAGACAGATGAGTTTTGCTAAAAAATACCTATTTAAATAGTCTGTTTCGAGTCTTTGACACCAAGAAAATATAGCGCTAATTTAGATGCATCCGCTATCCAAGTCTCAATTTGTAACTGGGTAAAAGGGAGGGGCTTTTTATTTTATTAAATTTGGGTTTTTATTTTATTAAAATATGTTAAATTCATTTTTCATCTGCGTGACCAGTCACAGGTTGAATCTCAGTTGTCGCGAACAAAGAACGGTGATGAAACAATTACAATGGAATGTGCGGGTTGAAGATTCTTAGAACTTTGCGATTGTGTGACACACACACACAAACGCGCAAGCACCAACATATGCGGAGCGCCTAAACGACGCCAAGAAACGAAAAACAATATGGCCTGGAGAAGAATTTTGTCCTACACGTGGTCTCAAAACGACGGAAACGAAATTAAGTCCTGCCCACATTTGTGACGTCGACCAGTGAACACTAAATATTGTCAATGTCCAACACACGAAAATCCCATGTGTCGTGTGTGCAACTGATGAGACTTTGACAACGAAGGCTGTGTGCAGCGACGAAATTGTTGGCAGGCAAGGCAGTAATGTCCGGCCGCATGTAAAGTCAGTCGGAAAATAACATCCTAACAACCCGGACGCGAGCTGTGTGTGCGTCCGCCGACTGGACGCAGTTTCCAGCTCGCCCATGCCTAAAATGGGGAGATCGGGCAAAGACAGTTCGGCATATAAACTCGGAACCACGTCGTTGTGTTAGAGCGCGGCACAAAAAAGAAATCATTCACCAGAAAATGTGCACTGACCGGCCCGGACAGAGAAGACGTTTAGTTAGTGTTAATAAGAGTGCGGCAACTACGAACAGGATGAGTACATTTTGAACCTTTATTTATAAATTTATTAATACTACAGTATTTGAGCAAATCCACTGAATGTATAAAAATGGGAGATTTCTAAATATAAATTATGGGGATGTATGTAAATGTGTGTGTGAGCAAGACGCTGGGTCGCTTTTCGTAGTTTAGTCAGTTATATAGGTTAAGGTTTATTTACAGTTGTTACTAGGATAGTGGCCATATAGCAGTAAAATAAAGATTTTAAAGGAAGAACGAATTGAATATTGGATCTAATAAATCGGAATTGTTTAACAGCATATACCATGTGTTAGCGTAGTTATTTCGTCATTACCACTTCCTAATTTTCTGTGCTACAAGATTCGTCTAACGTTCCCGGATTTCTTCTGAATTATTATTGGGGGGTAGTCAGATTGCAAAATTGTCCCATATTTTTTATTAAGGTAAAGTGTAAAGGTTTCGATATATAACCAAAAATATCGTGGCGACTCTGGGCTTCTGATTAAAATTTAAAAAGGTAAGTAAGTGAAAAGATCGCAGGTAAGTTTCTGGCAGTATTTCTATTTATTTATTTCGATTAAGTTTGTTTCTCAACAAATTCAATCCGTTAATTATTATTAGAGTTATTCTAATAAATACAAATACCACGCGCACTCGCACACTAACTCTGCACATGACATGATAGTAAATACAGTTATAGGGATTTTGACATATAATAGTTTTTTGCCCAATTCTTTATTCAAAACTTATCTCTACTTAACACAATTTAACAAAAATCAAATTCTAACATGTCTACAACGTCATAAAATGATACTGTATAGAAGCATGCAGTCCTGGCTACAGATTCCCTTACTGCAATGTTCTATTGCAATACTTTACACTTTTGCAGGTACAAGTATGAAATTTTTATGTTATGTTGCACATATAAAACGGGTACAATTTTCAGAAGGTTATTTTAAGGAAAAAATCAACGTCTTATGTTGAGGCCAATACAGTAGTATTATAATATGTTTAGGTCATGGAGTGTCTTTTGTGTGAAATATTTTCTTTAATTTTTATTATTGTCTGCTTTAGCTTCATCTTTTAATGGAGAAGTGTACCTTTAGTATATCTCTACAGTATATTAAATTTATCATTTAATGAAGCTTTGTTTTTTTTATGGTTACTTGTAAATGGGTTTCAAAATATGCTAATGAACCATTGTCTTATTTTCAAAAATATAAAATTTCTCTATGCAATTTTTACAAAGAAAATGTAAATTCGTAGTATTTTTTTGTAATATTTTGAGTGTTGTTTGTATGTACATCTATAGAGTGCCATGGTTAAAAATAATTAAATTGTTAAAAAGTATAAATATTGAATCTTCTTTGGCACTACAAACTAATGTTCCTCACTGCTGAGGTTTGGTTGTTGGTTTCATAACAAGTTTCTTTTTATGTGGATGAGATGTTATCCAACACAAAACCCCCAAACTAAAGACCCAACTCCTAGCTGCAAGGGAGCATCTCTTAAATGCCTTTATACCAACCCTAATGATCCACCATAATGAAGCCCCTCATCTCTGGCTTCACTGCTGTTCTGGACTTCATCCATACCATGGGCAAGTAGTTCTTGTAGGGTGTTATCAGTCAGACCAGCTGAACCCAAGTTTTTTAATGAGGTGTTACTCCTTGATCCCTCACCCTTCCTCACCTATTGAGTGGTGAGGCCCCCAGGCTTGGGACTGGTATAGCAGAGTTGTAAAGAGTAAATAACATTTTTAAAAATACTATATTGAATCTCATTAGTGAAGGTGTTTTTGTAAGGATTTAAGCTTAATATTACTTACAATTTTTGTTTATGTAGGTGGACCGAAACTTATATATTTGAATATGTCAATACGAGGTTATCCAAAAGGAATTCGTGGAGGTGCTGATCCACGCAAACCAAGCATAGAAATAAATGAGTCTTTCAGTTACATTACATATAAAGGCATTCCATATCAGCTATTGAGTGTTGAGGTTTGGGGATGTGGCACACCTCAATCCAGGTTTGTACTTTCTTATTTATTAATTTTATAAAAAATACATTTATGGTAAAAAGGTAATATATTGGTTAACAGACAACAGCCAGCACTGCACCCATGCAGATACAGTTCGAAAGTCACAATAAATGAGTTGTCTTTTGGAGAATAGGCCTTAGACTGCTGTTTATTCTTTGAATCTGCTGCTTATTCTGTGTAGTGCAAGATTGAATCTTGTCTGCAGTCATGACATGATCTAAGAATTCATCGCTACTTTATCACCAACTTTTGTAACAGTTTAACTTTATTATATATTGACAAATACAATCATTGCGTTCTGCGACTTACCTTCCAAGTCAGGCCAAGGTTGTATAGATGAACTCTCATTCTATAGAATTAGGTTATTGGATTTTGTGCGGTGTAATAACTACTAACGCATGATTCTTATAAGAAACATCTTAGTTTATTAATAAGACACAGAAATTGTTAAACAATGATTACTCCACGGTTCATTAACCAAATCGAAACATTAAAGTTATTACACAAAATTATAAAAGCACAAACCAGTACTTCAACTTTATACTTACACACGCTCTCACTCATTCTTTACACCCACCTAAATTAGGATCTCATTTCAAAGTTAACATATTTTCCATACAAAATTGATATAAAATGGTGTTTAATTTTGGCCAATTAATTCTGTTCTTTCGTTTTTACTTATCTTGTCATTGTAATCCAAGGGGTTACGCCACCACGTGTTATGCACTTTTTTGTTTGTAGAACACTCCGAAAACTGATTTTAAGCTGTTTAATTTTAATTCTGTTGTCAATCATATACTTTACTGTTGTTTCAAAATAACATCACCATTCTTTTTAGTCGGCCGACTTAATCTGCTCGCGAGCACTTGTTTACTGAACCGCGCGGTTCTGGAGTGGAATATCAACTGGGGGGCCAAGCGAGGCTTGGGTATGCGCTACATCCTTTGTGTCCTGCCATGTGTTCATCAACTCGCCTTCTCATTGGCTGTTTTCAATCGAATGTTCCAGAAGCTGGGCGATGGAAATTCTTTTGACTCGCCACGTGGTCGATTCTCCATATTTCTAACATGCACTCTGCTGATAAACAACATTCCTGTACCAAGTCATACCTAGCTCGGCGCTACAGGCCGTTCCCAAAAGTTACACACTGGATACTCAAAAAAGGTTCCCTCAAAATGGTTTGCTACAAATTATCAAAAAAAATATTTGTTCCCCTCGATTTCTCCCATCACAATAAGAGATTTTATGCCGAAGCAGAAAAACTCTCATTGCCTAAACCTAAGAGGACCAGCTAAGATATGGCGCCACGACCCCCCTTTATTTCTTATTATACTCATAGGTTACTCACTCCCCTAATCCGGTGGCTGTGGCTGCACCTGCATGACTTTACTGGACTTCCTTTCAAGATCCCAACACCGCAAAGCCAGGCAGGCATGAGACGCCTCTGCCCTGATGTACCGGCCAGAACAGGTATGCCCCACAGCATCACCAGATTCTATAACAAATAATTCAAATGTTAATAAATAATTTTACACTATTCCATAACCTTAACTGACTTGGTTTCCCCTTAGTCGTACTGGTTTGCCTTTAGCAAAGTACTGGTTTTTTCTTTTTTCTAATACACAACATGATCAATACAACAGAGAAAAGTTATTAACTGCAACAAGTACATATATATATATATATATATATATATATATATAGCCACAGATCAAACTTTATTATTCTAATAAGGATATTGTGAGTGTGTAAAAATCGATACAAGTCTATTATGGAGGCGTTGAAAAATTATTTATTATATACAAATATTGTTTATAAAGATGTATAATGTATTTTAAATTGTCATGTATTGATAATATATTAAATTGTTTATAATGTTCGATTAATATGAATCGATTTTACTTGTTTGCTGCAATGTCCTCCTCTCGTCTCGTCGGTCCCGTCTTGGCGTCCTCTTCTTCCTGTCCCTCCTTCTTGGTGTCCTCTTCGTCCTGGCGCCCTCTTCGTCTCGTCGTTAACTTGTATAGCAAGCGGCTCCAGCGGCGATATTTCACAGAGTCTCGTAGTTATGTTTGACTGCTAGAATTTGAATTTCGTTCATTCAGTTTATTATTAATTTATATTTTATAATTTCTTAATCTCAGGCTTTATCTGGGTATTTACTAATGCGGTGCGTTTAATGTACACCTTCCACAATATCTTGTAGTGTCTTTAAGTTTCCTATGTGGATATCTTAACTTACACGACACAGCACTGTATTTTATTTTAAATTTTATTTAATTATTTATCCTCTCGGTTCTTATCGCAAAACTTCGTTAAGAATTTCAAGGTTTATAGTTTACTTTATATAAAATATTCCTCTATTCCTTCTTGGTTCTTACCGCAAAACTTCGTTAAGAATTTTAAGGTTTATGGTTTATTTTATATAAGATATTTTTACGTTTGTAAGAGAACAGCTCTCTTACCCGGGGCACAACTTCCCCTAGCAACGTCGACAGACAGACTGTGTCCATCCTAGCTCTGCAACGTATGAATCTCACTGAATTTGGTGTAATTTGATAGGCTAAGCCCAAGTCACATGATTGATAGAATGACCAGATACACAAATTTCATGAAAAACTTTCTATAATTTTGCATAGTCCTGCATGGAAATTATCTACAATTGTTATTACCGTATCATTGATAAGAGTTACACTTGAGTTTTGCTTTACTTAAAAAATCATATTTCTAAAATAGTTACAAACCTCAGAGTATACACAAATCGAAGCTATTTACTTAAATAATTCCTTGTCAAATTTTCATGTAAATCGGTTAACTACCACTGCCGCTATAGCGATCGCAGATTATCACCCCCACACACGCGCACCAATTCAAACAAAAAATACATGACAATATAGTACATTTTTTTATGAAGAGTTTGGTGTAGCCTATATGCTTATCAATTTTTAAATACAAAACTTATGACTAAAAAACAAAATATTACACAAAACAAATTTAAACAAGAATATGCTCGTCATTCATGTACTCTGATATAAACAGCATATCTTATCATCTTGTGTTCTGTTGCAGGATTAACCCCTCCACATGTAAAAAAAAATTTTTTTTATATGAAATACAACATTTTTTTTTTTTAAACCTATATTGACATAATTTCTTCCCAATAATCATAATAATCTAAATAATAACATAATAACTTCAAAAATTAAAATAACTGAGTAGCTTCTATCAAAAAACATTTCCCCAACTGTCGCTTTGACAGCTCTAATTGTAAACAAACAAAAGCACATGGCTGCTTATCACCAAACATTCCTGAACACTGATAAGGATGTCAGTGTCAGACGTCATTCGGCTATATCTACAGTTCAACCATACATTTTTCAACATGATTACAATTATTCTTAATTTACACATAATTTTATACAATTTCCTACCAGTCATTCCACTTATATCTTGGCATTCTAGTTTAATTATTTGTGTTATCCTTATTTTAATTTTTAATTTATCGCACAGACTCATGCCGCGCAACCTTTCTCATTTTTTGATTGCTCTTCGCTTGCATTTGTTTCGGTAATTGCCGATACATTGCTTTGATTTAATTTTTAAAGGTTTATATGTAATGCCAGTTGTATTACCCAGGCTACACATAATATAATCTCCTTTGTACAATATGAACTCGTTTGATTGAAATTTCTCTGGTATCATCTCAAACATTATTTTCATCAAGTTTTCACAGTGATCAGTATCTAAGTGCACTTTAAAATTTTTTAATATCTCGGATTTGTATGCATACGCATTCATAAAAGACAAACACATAGTGCTGTACAGTGAATCTCTGACTGTATAAATAACACCTGCATTTCGTTTCATATGTGGCTGAAAACACTCAGACAGTTCTGATCTTCTGTCAGAATTAACCTTACCTGTGTGCTTTTCCTCAAATGCACCAGCTTCAGGAACAAAACTACATTGTTTACCCAAGTATTCATCAAATACCTTATTTACATATTCATTTTTACAACTGTATGGACTTCTCAAGTGTTTATAAATTTCATTACTGACTGATAAAACATTACCAGAATGGATCTGCATCTTACAGACATGGTATAGCAAATAACATTTATTGTTTTTAAATACTCCACCGTTTACCCTTTGATCATACCAATCTGGATAGATGTGAACCAACATTTTGATAAGGTTTTCTCTATTTCTCATTTCATATTTATTTAAAATATTATTTGATTGTTTTCGTTGATCAGCTGTTATCTCCTTATCGGGTGCTCCACCGTTACCCGCTATCTTATGTATGCGATTACCGGCTGGTTCCTGTATGTCGACGGGACTACATCGGTCAACTGCATTGTCACATTTACTTTCCTGCCTAAGAGAATAATTCAACTTAACTTTGGCTTCACATTCCCTGCTGTGAGATTTATTCCTTTCTAAGGCGGTCTCACTACTACTACAAATTAATTCTAATTTATCAGCTATACGTTTTTCGGTTAACTCTAAAAGTTGTTTATTTTGTTTAGTCTGGTCATGAATGGCTGTATAAATTTTTTTATTCTCATCATGAAGCGATTGCAGTGATCTATTTTGTTTTACTGCTTCGTCTTTACTAGATTTAATTTCTTCCAACATTTTCTGCAGATTAGATTTACTTTCTTCTGATAGCTTTTGTATATTTGTCAATAATGCCGCCAATGTATTTTGTAATCCTAGTGATTCGGCCATATTGATTATTTATTTTTATAAATTTAATAAAATATAGTTTTATTTATAGTAACGGCAATATTTTTTTTATACGTATTATTTCTAATAACGTCCGTTTATGTTATTTATTATTATAGTCCAGTCTCTCAATCAAATGTAAACAAGCTTAATCTAACACAGATAACAATAATAATTCAACCTCCATACAGACAATTACTCTATTGTTTAAATATCTGATAAGAGAGAGTATTCAAACTTTTATCTACACTCCCTGATAACATAGAACAGCACATATAAATAGTTCAATGCATTTAGTCTCTACACACTCAAATAAATATTTCTTTTTTAAAATTAATTCAAAAATTGAGCCCAACGTTGGCAAGCGCCAAATATCCTTATGCCACAGATCAAACTTTATTATTCTAATAAGGATATTGTGTGTAAAAATCGATACAAGTCTATTATGGAGGCGTTGAAAAATTATTTATTATATACAAATATTGTTTATAAAGATGTATAATGGATTTTAAATTGTCATGTATTGATAGTATATTAAATTGTTTATATTGTTCGATTAATGTGAATCGATTTTACTTGTTTGCTGCAATGTCCTCCTCTCGTCTCGTCGGTTCCGTCTTGGCGTCCTCTTCTTCTTGTCCCTCCTTCTTGGTGTCCTCTTCGTCCTGGCGTCCTCTTCGTCTCGTCGTTAACTTGTACAGCAAGCGGCTCCAGCGGCGATATTTCACAGAGTCTCGTAGTTATGTTTGACTGCTAGAATTTGAATTTCATTCATTCAGTTTATTATTAATTTATATTTTATAATTTCTTAATCTCAGGCTTTATCTGGGAATTTACTAATGCGGTGCGTTTAATGTACACCTTCCACGATATCTTGTAGTGTCTTTAAGTTTCCTATGCGGATATCTTAACTTACACAACACAGCAGTGTATTTTATTTTAAATTTTATTTAATTATTTATCCTCTCGGTTCTTATCGCAAAACTTCGTTAAGAATTTCAAGGTTTATAGTTTACTTTATATAAAATATTCCTCCATTCCTTCTTGGTTCTTACCGCAAAACTTCGTTAAGAATTTTAAGGTTTATGGTTTATTTTATATAAGATATTTTTACGTTTGTAAGAGAACAACTCTCTTACCCGGGGCACAACTTCCCCTAGCAACGTCGACAGACAGACTGTGTCCATCCTAGCTCTGCAACGTATGAATCTCACTGAATTTGGTGTAATTTGATAGGCTAAGCCCAAGTCACATGATTGATAGAACGACCAGATACACAAATTTCATGAAAAACTTTCTATAATTTTGCATAGTCCTGCATGGAAATTATCTACAATTGTTATTGCCCTATCATTGATAAGAGTTACACTTGAGTTTTGCTTTACTTAAAAAATCATATTTCTAAAATAGTTACAAACCTCAGAGTATACACAAATCGAAGCTATTTACTTAAATAATTACTTGTCAAATTTTCATGTAAATCGGTTAACTACTTGTTAACTGACTTACTTTTCTGTAAATAGATTTGATAACTATATTTATGTATTTTTATTGTGTAACAATACAAAAATGATCGAAATATATTAAATAAATAAAATATACTGCCAGGACTTACCTGCGCTCGTTTTCACTTACCTGCTGCATACATTTTTCTCAGAAGCCCAGAGTCGCCACGATATTTTTATAGGTTAAAATATCGAAAACTTCACACTTTACCTTAATAAAACGGGACAATTTAGCAATCTGACTACCCCCCAATAATAATTCAGAAGATATCCGGGAACGTTTAGACGAATCTTGCAGCACAGAAATGAGAAAATGGTAATGACGAAATAACTTAGACTAACACATGTTTCACAGTAAACTAGATAATTTTAATTAATTAAACACAAGGACACTAAAAGCAAATTTTAGAATATACATTTATATATCAGATTTAAATATTATTTAAGGTAGCCCATTCTGCTCACGCACACTCTCACACAATTGATATATTACCCTCTGTTATGTTTTACGAATTCCTGTTATGATTCACTGTAATTTTATTAAATGTTCACTGCCGTGAGGCCGACCGAACACGTGCTTTAGTTGCCCGATTCCGCTGTCTGTTATTTATTGAGTTGGTTCACAACGCCACCGCACAAATTGTACTATTGGTAAGTTCGTTAATTCCTTGGGTCCCGGTCGGTACTAAAACGATATTATTTTGAATTATTCACATTTTTATAAAATTCGGCCGACCGGGCCCTTACAACACGATCAGCGTCTGTTAGTGAACTCGGTTTCTCGTGGACTGCCTCATTCCATGCAGCCGGACATTAATGCCATGCCGGCGAACGAATTTCGTCGTCGCTCACAGCCTGAGTTGTTACCGTTTAGTGGCTATGTACCTGACATAGCAGTTTTTCCGTGTTGTACGTTGACGATATTTAGGCGCTTATGGCTCGACGTCACAAGATAGGCGTGACTTAAGTTTTACATCCATCACCTTGGCAAGCTAAGTGAAACAGTAATTGTTCTCTTAGCCATGTTTACTGTTCACATCGACGTGGGTCCGCGCGCATGCTCGTGGGATGCCTATGGGCGCGCTGTCACACACTTACAAAGTTCTTGGAAACGGAGGCTGGGCAAATTCCTGGTTACCGATTGCACAACGGTGGACACGTATTACTGCTTTGTTCCAACACTGTTCTTCCAACACGTGGTCTGTCACGATGGGAAGTAAATTTACAAATATTTTAATAAATCCCCAAAAATTCAATAAAATAAAATCCCACAAATTCGGCTCGTTACAATACTCCCCCAATGAGAGGTCTTCTATCAAAACAGAAGAAATCTCATTGCTAAAACCCCCTAAGAGGACCGGTGAGGAACTGGTGCCAACAACCCCCTTTTGCTCTTACACTTCATGGGTAACTGACCCCCCTGGCTCGGCGACCATGGACGCACCTGAACGAGATCACTGGACTTCTCTGTGCGAGATCCCAACACCGAAAAATCGAACAGATACGCACCACAGCGCACCTCACCTTCTCTCATACTACCCCAAAAATCCTACCTCCCTGGCTTAGATCATGCCAGATCCTCAACCGATATGTTTCCCCTTATATGCAAACTGGGCTGCCTTTAGCAGTTACTGGGCTCACACACATACACTTATACTACATACTGTAAACATTGACATATTCTTTGCTATATTATTTCATTTAAGTAAAAAATCCAAAAATCAAACTAAAATCTTTCACCAAAAAAATTCTCTTCATTAGTTTTCTGTTATTAAAAAATAAATCAATTAAACATTTCTTAAAAATAGGAACATCCTTAACCTAACATGTGATGACACATATGCCCTAACAATACAATTCAAATAAAACACCAATAATACACAAACAATAACATAATCAAAGTTTAAAAACATCCATTCGATGGCAGGCGCAAAATCAAGAAATTTATATATATTTTTTTTTTATCAAAAAAAATTTTAAATTTAAAAATTTAAATTTATTAAAATATTTTCTTTCCATATTGAAATTATTTAAAATTTGTTCAAATCAATTAAAAGCAAAATTGGCTTTATTTCCTCGCTAAATGTGTCTAGTATATGGCCTCACCTATCAGCTGATACAAACTGGGTCAAGTCAAGAACCTTGACCTACATAAATTATACACAAGTTACATCTGAAAATACCTTGAACATCTGTAAAATCTCTGTCTTTAAACACAAAACATAATAAAGAAAACATTTAAAATAACAAAATATTATTATAAATAACCATCTACATACACCTTGTTTACCTGACATTCTACCATACACACAAATAAATTTACTACACATTTATTTACAAATCTTCATCCTTATTTATTCAGTTATATCACACTTCAATGTCCAAAGTTGCAAGGTCAAAAACCATAAAACAATATATTTAAAATTGTCCATTAATTGTTTTATTGTTTAGCCTCCATCGTCAAAGATTAGTCTTTGTTTTAAATAACACTTTTCGATTTTATTGGCACACATATAATTATTTTGTGTGTCGTAACCACAAAAATCAAATTCATCTGTTTTACCAAAATAATCATGAAACAAGTCAACATTAAGTATTTCTGTTAAGTCTCCATTAGTAAATATTTCCAATATCGGGTCAGTTACTTTTTTATCAATTAAATTATTCTTATTTAAATACACTTCTAACATTTCTTTCCACTCATCATAATCTCTATTTAAATTATATACTTCTATCTCTTTCTCTACATACAATTCTCTATCTAACTCTCTCTCAGCATAACACCATCTCATACTTATAAAATCATTGCACACAGAGGGTATAAACTTATACGAATAAAATAAACAACTCAAATCTTCTACTAACACGGGACTCTTGCCCTTCAAAAACAACACTTGTGAACACTCTGGTTCAGAACAAATAAGGGGAAAATTTACCCTGTGCCCCCATTCTACCACTATATTATCTTTCCACTCTCTCTCTAACTGATAAACGCACATTAACATTTCATTCTGCAACTTCATCAGTACTCTCATTATTTATTTTTAACATATCACTCTCTGATACTACCTTTTCAATTATATTACCATTTTCAATATCATCGTCATCATTTGTTAACTCTTTATCTAGTACCACATTTTTACACACGTCATTATAATTTTCATTCGTATTGTTCTTGTTTGGATTCATCACAACTACTCCCATTCTCTCAATACTATGTTCCAATTTATTCAAACTAGTTCTTATTATTTCATCATTATTTTCAAAACATTTATTCATTTCTTGTATCTCACTTTTTAACTCATCAAATTTGTTATTCTGAATATTGAATTTAGCGTCAGAATCACTCTTTATTTCGTCAAATTTGCTATCAAATTTATTCAACAATAACTGCATCATAGTCATCATATCACTACTACTTTCTCTCTTAACTAAGGTCGGCATTGACTGACTCACACACCTTCCATTATTTTCGATTCGGTCAACTGACTCTCTAAATTACTGTCATTCGTTTGAACTCCCGAATCGCTACTTATCTGACTTTCCGTTTGACTGTCAGAGAAGCTGACTTCGTTATTATCTGCCATTTCTTATTTTTATACTTGATACTTGGAATACTTTAATTAATTTTATTTTTTATAATACACTTTCTATTTCATGTCAATTTTGCGTAAATGACGCACTTCTATTTTATTACACTAACCTTAAAACATGCGTACGTAATTATCTACAATAAATATTTTTATAAATACGTCATTACTACATCCTATTTTCCGTGCTTTAAAATAGGTCTACCTCGTATAAATAAAATTAAACCAGAATCCTGGCAGCGCGAGCCAATGTAACAATACAAAAATGATCGAAATATATTAAATAAATAAAATATACTGCCAGGACTTACCTGCGCTCGTTTTCACTTACCTGCTGCATACATTTTTCTCAGAAGCCCAGAGTCGCCACGATATTTTTATAGGTTAAAATATCGAAAACTTCACACTTTACCTTAATAAAACGGGACAATTTAGCAATCTGACTACCCCCCAATAATAATTCAGAAGATATCCGGGAACGTTTAGACAAATCTTGCAGCACAGAAATGAGAAAATGGTAATGACGAAATAACTTAGACTAACACATGTTTCACAGTAAACTAGATAATTTTAATTAATTAAACACAAGGACACTAAAAGCAAATTTTAGAATATACATTTATATATCAGATTTAAATATTATTTAAGGTAGCCCATTCTGCTCACGCACACTCTCACACAATTGATATATTACCCTCTGTTATGTTTTACGAATTCCTGTTATGATTCACTGTAATTTTATTAAATGTTCACTGCCGTGAGGCCGACCGAACACGTGCTTTAGTTGCCCGATTCCGCTGTCTTGTTATTTATTGAGTTGGTTCACAACGCCACCGCACAAATTGTACTATTGGTAAGTTCGTTAATTCCTTGGGTCCCGGTCGGTACTAAAACGATATTATTTTGAATTATTCACATTTTTATAAAATTCGGCCGACCGGGCCCTTACAACACGATCAGCGTCTGTTAGTGAACTCGGTTTCTCGTGGACTGCCTCATTCCATGCAGCCGGACATTAATGCCATGCCGGCGAACGAATTTCGTCGTCGCTCACAGCCTGAGTTGTTACCGTTTAGTGGCTATGTACCTGACACATAGCAGTTTTTCCGTGTTGTACGTTGACGATATTTAGGCGCTTATGGCTCGACGTCACAAGATAGGCGTGACTTAAGTTTTACATCCATCACCTTGGCAAGCTAAGTGAAACAGTAATTGTTCTCTTAGCCATGTTTGCTGTTCACATCGGCGTGGGTCCGCGCGCATGCTCGTGGGATGCCTATGGGCACGCTGTCACACACTTACAAAGTTCTTGGAAACGGAGGCTGGGCAAATTCCTGGTTACCGATTGCACAACGGTGGACACGTATTACTGCTTTGTTCCAACACTGTTCTTCCAACACGTGGTCTGTCACGATGGGAAATAAATTTACAAATATTTTAATAAATCCCCAAAAATTCAATAAAATAAAATCCCGCAAATTCGGCCCGTTACAATTGTACTTAAATAATGTACACCATACATCCGGTGTAACCATGTGCTCGGCTTATTAACATAAATTAGGCTTTTCGGGTCCAGAGTTTCGTTAAGCGAAAAGGCAGAGGTAGTCAGGTTTTCTGAAATAACCATTCATACAACATATAACAAACAGATTAGGTTTTATTTGTGTTTCAATGCCTAAATGTTACAAACAATTGGAGTCATTAAACAGTGACAAATTTCAAAATGGCGGCTTCATGACTTCCGCCTTTCACCATGCTTTTATCTCTACGTACTCTTATTTCTTTGTAAATGAATTCTTTAAATAAATGTAATTAGTATAGGATGATTCTAAAATTTCCTTTTACTTTAAAATCAGATAACTAATATAAGTTTCCATCACAAACCAACGCCTCATATCTTGGTTATTTAAAGCTGGCCAACTTTCACTTTCACACACTCACCCAAACCTTTCATACTCTGACACTGAATACATTTTAGTATTATTTATACTTAGAGCTCATTTTCTGCTTTATAATTTAGAAAAAGAATTTAAAAGGGCTTTCCTGAACTGATGCGGTGTAGACTGTCCTCAGAAGACTCCCATGCTGGCTGGCAGATGTTCGGCCGAACTTTTGATTCTGTCTTTTCTAAGTGCACTGAATTTATTGTTATGACATTTACTGTCCACTGATGCTAATTACTTGGTGACTACATTTTTAACAAAATTTTACATTGTTGTGGCAAAAATTTGCCCACCACACTATTGAGCGTGTATGTGCTCTGAATTGTAAATGAAGACTGAGAACGGGTTAGACGTAATTGCTGTATAAGTGGTAGTGTACATGACGTCACCGTCTTTTGTTTTACGGCCACTGCACTGGTTTGTATGTATTTGATTGTATGTCGTCAGCATTTAAATAATGACGACATGGCCTTGTGGACCAATGAAAGTTCATATTGTTAGTCCGTGTTCACATACGCCGCCATTATACATATTAAACTTCGCTCGTCCAACGGTGACCTTGAATTCACTCCTCTCTTGTCGAATATGCGTATTTATTGGGACTTGGGTAAAACTGACCTAGCCCTGGTTGACATTCATGATTATAATAAAAAAATACAATGTGAGATCCCTTAATCCCATTATTATTGTAACAGGTCTTTATGTACTGTCACATACCACTGCCGCTATAGCGATTGCAGATTATCATACACTGCCGCATACACTGTCACATACCACTGCCGCACACGCGCACCAATTCATACAAAAAATACATGACTATATAGTACATTTTTTTATGAAGAGTTTGGTGTAACCTATATGCTTATCAATTTTTAAATACAAAACTTATGACTAAAAAACAAAATATTACACAAAACAAATTTAAACAAGAATATGCTCGTCATTCATCTACTCTGATATAAACAGCATATCTTATCATCCTGTGTTCTGTTGCAATATATATATTGTAGCGTGACAGAAAATCCACTACATTTTGAGTCATATGAAATCATAAAGTTTAATTACACCAACAAATGTTATAATAATATTGAATGACATTTAAATAAATCAGAGGAATGAACCACAATAAAATAAAAATCCTCATTACATTATATATAAAAACCACTGTTTAAAAAACCAAAGAAAGTATCGAAACAACTCATAGTATAATATCAGTAAGTTACCCAGGAAGCTCAGAGCAGTAAACCAGTTATATAAGACCATATCAAGGAAAAAGAGACTAAATTAAAGAGTGGTAAATACCAAAATACCCCAAAAACAAGAAGAGGGAAGAATAAAGTTTGTGATCAGGAAGAAAACAATACCCTGAAACCTGTATAGAAGAATAAAGTCAGTATCAGTGAATAAATTAAATGCTCCAAACTAAACCTCAGTCGAGATAACACCAAGTACCTTGGTTTACCCAAGAATGAGGAAGGAAGAACAGAAGAGTGAAGACTAGACGAGGGACAAGAATGAAGACTAGAAGAAGGACAAGAAGGAAGACCAGAAGGAAGATACGAAGAAGGACAAGAAAGAAGACGGGAGGAGAGGAAGAAATCGTATGAAAGAAACACCGTAGTAAAACCTATTATTATATAAACTACTATCAACCCCAAACCCACAAAAACTATGCAAAAGAAAGTATAACATACCCAAAATCCTATAAAATGTAATTATTGAGAAAACTAAAGTGCTGTATAGCGTTATAAGAAGTGAACCGACTAAAGCTATTGTGTAATAAAGAAAATAAACTAGTCTTAACAGTCCATGATTACTAAAGGTCTGGTCTGAGATAATAAGACTCAAAATATCAGAACCAACAGTGAAAGTGAATTTGTGTAAGTGTTTTTTAGAAATGCAATAAACTTAAAGTTGGTGATACTATAACTTATCAGTATGCTATATCACAACTTTAATATCTAATAATAAACAGCATAATAAAATAATAAAATGGAAGATTTCCAGTATTTTATTATTTTAATGGAAATCTTTATTTACAGGACATTTGTAAAAAATGATAATAAATAGAGTATGGGAGTTAATGTTTACTGATGTAGGGGATAACAATAATAATGGTTTAAACCAGAAAGGACTGGCATTAATATAGTATTAATAAGTGTAAAATGTTTAAATAGACTGTTTATTCACAGTCCTAAAATCAATGTGTTAATAAAATGTATTTGTAAGGGTTATTAGAAAATAAGATTTATGTTATGTGTTCTAAAAAGAATTATGTTTGCTACATAATAGCCTACATACCATTAATAATGTTATAATAGGTATGCTATGTTAGCTCAAGAATAGTTAAAAGATATATGTTCAAACCATATCTGCAATATGTTCAATTGTGCAGATTGCTAAACAATGTTCATAATTAATTATTTTAATAACTGTAGTGTTAATTAACTACTACACCACACAATAAGTTATAAACCATGTTATTTTCATATAATTGTAATTATGTAAAGTCAGAGGAGGAATTAAGTTTAAATTTATTTGAGAAAGAAAGAAATATAAAATTCTAAAATCTAGGCCATTTGGTTAATTCACAGAACCAATATAAACTAGTATAATTCACTTATAAATCCTGTAAACTACCAAGATTTAGATAAGGTAACACAGTTAAACACTACTGGGAATGATCCTATGAGTTAAAATGATAATAAGGAAATATACCTTAACATATTGTAAATTTTCAAAATATATAAATTAATTAATTTTAAAGAGCAATGTCAAATTTACAGATTAACACAAAAAACCAGTTCAAAGGTTTAATTTATATGTATTTAAGGAAAGGAAGAGGAATATGACTAATTAAAATTTATTATAATAGTATTAATAATATTTAAAATGGAGGGAATTCGTATAAAGACGGAAATCCAATTTTGAGCCTATATTTCCAAAAAGTAAAGAAATTTGTTAATTTCCACAAAATATCTACAGATATGGACTATAATACATCAATTTAAAGGGAATGAGATGATTAAACCAATAATAAGGTTAATAATTCATAAAAGTGATGAATAAAATAGATAAATTCCATATATAATGTAATATTTTATCATGTGTATGGGAAGTCGAAATATGTTAACAATACTTTTTTCAAAGATTAACTGGCCCAGATTTATGACCAAGTTAATTAGTCTTTTGTTGAATATCAAGCTGGACAGTTGTGTAAAGAACGTTTCTTTAAATCGAGTTGAAAATGGTACTAGCGTTTAGCCATTAAAATAAGTGAATGAGAGTTAGACGGATTAGACACTTTTTAAAACTAAAGCTATTAATACATTCACGACAATAGTGAAAACAAACAATTAACTTCATAATACGAGTGATAGAAACCAGTAAAACATTATATTTAAACTGATTTAATCTACAATCCTAACCATATCTTGAGAACTTTAACCCACAGAAGAGAACACATACAAAATAAACTAACTAACACAAGTTTACACAGAACACTTCGCCAGAATACACCAAATAACTTTACAGACATATTACACCAGTGCAGGGACATTTCAAACCTTGATGAAGGTAATTTTATTGTGATTTTCCGACACGACGCATTTGCAGTAACCTAGTCCAACTCGAGTAGCGGCCATCTTGAAAACGAAGTCTGCTTACTACATCGCAGTGACGTCAGTCTTCAATGGTTCGAAAACAGTCATACACATTACATATAAGAATTATTTAAATACTATTGAATAATAATTATTGTATTTATTTTCAATTGTTAATGTTATACTTTCTCGTCACCCTTCTCTGACTATTAATTCTAATCGCTCAAAGAACCTGTCTTATAATATATTAAATATCATAAATTTTGTTCTGTATGACACAATCGATAATTCCCGAGATAGAGTCGATAATTGCTCTCCATCGATAAAATATCGATTATTTATTTAAATTGTCAATAAATCTTTATATTTCCATTATTTCGTATCTGTTACTTATTTCACAGGTTAATTTAAGAGTATTTATTAAGGTTGAAGGATTTAAATAAGAAGAATATATATTATTTGAACGAGATATTGGACCAGCCAGAAAAGTCACCAATCGATTATTAACTGGAGTTAATCTATTTAACTCCAGACTTGGTTCAAATCTTCAAGAAGTGCTCGACGGTCAATAAATACCTACCTGTTATTAAAATTTTAAGAACCTTTTAAAACAGATTTATTTCTTATACACACCTCTATAAATATAAACAAGATTTCTTACTATTTGAAAATTCTATTTTTTATAAAATTTTCCTTTTACATTTTATTCTTTTGTAACGACCGGCATACAGGGTCTTGTTACAGTATATATATATATATATATATTACATTTAATATTTATAAATAAATTTACCTCAAGATATACCTTTGTTTTTTTTTCCTTATTAGGAACATGTTTCGGGTACCATCTTGTACCCATCCTCAGCCTTCTGGTTTTTGTGTCTGGTGAAGTACATATGTGTTGGTTGACTATTATTATTGTGGCTTCCTGTTGGCTTCTGGTACTTCAAATTGGTTTTATTGTGTGTGATTGATGTGTATTTTCGATGTTGAGTGCTTTGAATATTGTGTCATGTTTTGTATTGATTTGTATTTGTTCAGGTATTAGTTTGTTTTGTGTTTTATGTTTGTATATTTGTAAATTTTCCCAAATGTTCATTATGGTGCCTTTGTGTGGTATATGTTTTATTAGTGTCACATTGGTTATGTCTGGGAATTCATGTCCTGTGTTTATTGCATGTGTGGCTAAATTGGATTTATATATTTCTGGTTTTTTGTATGGGTTTAGGTGTTCAAAATAACGTTTTTTCAGCTGTTTTTTTGTTTGTCCTATGTAACATTTATTGCAATCTTGGCATTCAATTTTGTATATACCGTTAGTTGTTGTATTATCTTTGTTGTGTGGGCTATTTATAATAATAATAATAATAATAATAATAATAATATTTATTGCCAATTTTCCTTTACATATAATAAAAATTATACAAAAAAAGGACCTATAGGGGGCATAAATGCCCGTACATAGGTTGGTCCTTAGAATTAATATTTATATACTTAATACTAATTGTGAGTTTTACCTCACCAACCATAGTAATGTATTAAAAAAAAAAAAGGAGGTCCATATCATAATAGACTGTTTTTTTTTTTATTAATCAATAACAATGTTCCTAATTTTTTCTTTGATTTTCTTCTTTAGCACTTTTATATTTACACTTAGATTTTTCAGTTCATTAGGTAATTCATTAAAATATTTTGTGGCATAATACACATAGCTTCTTTGCCCAATACTTAATAGGTGTCGCGGCAATATAATACTTTTATACCGTGTGTTGATTTGATTTTGTAAAAACTCACTTTTTAGATCATTGTATTGATAAACTATCGAATTCACTACAAACACTTGTTTAATATTTAATGGTTTATCTGAATCTTGTTCATTGACTCCTATAATTTTAAGAATACACTTTTGCAGCGAATCCAATGCGTCTAGAGATGATTTATATAGACCCCCCCAGCCTATGATAGCATACCCTGCCACACTATGGAATAGTCCATAGTATATTTGTAGTAGTTGCTTTTTTGATAATATTTGTTTAAGTCTGTAAAAAACGTAGACTAAGTATTTGTTTTTTTTTACAATGTTAGCCACATGTACATCCCACTTCATGTTAAAGTCATATGTTATTCCTAGATATTTACTAGTTTTAACTCTTTTCAATTTTTGACCATTTATCTTGATTTTTAAGTCTCTATAATTTCCAAAGGTGATAAAGACAGACTTGTTTATGTTGAGTACTAGATTATTGTGATAGAGCCAAGAGTATATAATATCTAATTTAGTTGACATATCTGTTGCAAGTTCAGGCCATGTTTTTGCTTTCATTGGTACTGTTGTTATCATCAGCATATACTATTAATACATCTTGTAGCACTAGTAAGTCATTGATATATAAAATAAACAATAAAGGTCCTAATATAGAGCCCTGGGGCACTCCAACATTTGTTTTAATAGGCTGACTTATAGTCCCATTCACCTTTCCAACTTGTGTCCTGTCATGTAAATAACTGGCTATCAGGGATAAGCTTACACCTCTTATTCCCATATTCTGTAATTTGGATATAAGTATGCCATGATCGACAGTGTCAAAAGCTTTGGAGTAGTCCAAAAAAGTTACAACAGTTGGTATGCTAAGACTTAGATTTTCATAAATAAATTTGCTAAGTAGGGCTATAGCATCATCTGTACCTTTCTTCTTGAGAAAGCCAAATTGTTTAGCACTTAACAGGTTATGTTTCTTTACAAAATTAAATAATCTGGCAAAAATAATTTTTAAAAAAATCTTAGCTAAATTTGATATCAGTGCGATCGGTCGATAATTGTTAACCAAACTTTTTAAACCTTCCTTATATATAGGACAAATTACAGCTTTCTTAAATTGATATGGACATGTACCTTGTATCGTAGCAGTATTAATAATGTGAGTCAAAGCAGGAGTTATGAACGGAGCAGCTAGCTTAACTGTATAGGCATGAATGTCATCACACCCTCCAGATTTATTTTTGAGTTCATGAATAGTTTGGTAAACTTCTGACTCATTTGTTGGTGTTAGAAACATAGTATGCTGATTAATTGATATATCTGGTATTTCATGCTGCAGAATAGGAGGAGTCGCACTTTCATTCAGCCTAGATACTATTGTGCTGAAAAATTCATTAAAATAATTAGCCTTTGTCCAATCATTGCTGTTTAGTTTAGTATTAATCAAAATATCATTTATTTGTCGATTTTTTGAATTACGATCCAATTTTAGATGGACATATCTCCACATTTTTTTAGAATCAGCGTTTTGTAGTTGTTTTTCTTCATGGCTATTTTTAGCAGTCCTAAGTAATGATTTAAGTCGTTTTTCATAATTTAAGTACAGCTCTTTTTTTAGCAAGTCGTCTTGATTATTCTTCCAGGCTTTATATAATTTGTTTTTGTTATTAACTGAATTAATGAGAGCAGGGGTAATCCAGGTCTTTCTTGGTTTTTGAATTTTTGGCTTAGTTATGTGTGAAAGTTCATTGATAGTTTGAATCTTGTTTATTAGCAATTCTAATGCTTCATTATTATTTGGTGTATTACAGACTTGTTGCCATTGTTCTGAAGCACACAGCTCCAAAAATCTTTTTTTGTTTATTTCAAAAGATACTGTAAGTTTGCATTTTATGTTGTTTCCATGTATTGATATTAAAACGGGGTAGTGGTCTGTGATTGAGTCAATTAATTTGCCAGATTTTGCTGTGTATATTCCTTTCATGAAAATATGGTCAATGCAAGTTCCATCTTTATAATTCTTTATAGGATGAGTACAAGTATTTATCATCGATTCATAACCATTTTGCAGTAATTGGTAGAAATAATTCTCAGTTTTTTCATTAAACTCAATGAGATCTAAGTTAACATCACCCAAAATCAGGTAGTTTGCAACAGTTTTGTTACTTAAGATAAATTTTTCATGATCTTTAATGAATTTGTCAATCTCATAATCATGACAACGATATAGTCCAGAAATTTTGAAAATACTTTTATTTGTTAATTCTATGAGCAGACTAGTGATTTTTAAATCAGTAAATTGTTCATTAATGGTTTGATACTGTAGGTTACTTTTTACATAAATAATCACTCCATCTGCTTTATTTATTCTGCTGTTATTTTTAAAATGTGTATAACCTGTTATATTTATAAGCTTGATATTATCCATGAGCCAAGCTTCAGTGCATATTATCACATCTGGTTTATGTTTAAAAGAACTTAAGATAGTTTCAAGTTTTAATATATTTTTCTGTATACTTCTGATGTTGACATGTAGGGTCAGAAGCTCAGAGTCACAAAAAATGGGGTTGAGATTTATCTCTTCTGTACTATTAAAAATTAATTCATCATTAAGGTTATATTCTTGTATTTCCATAAAAAATTTATTTATAGGTTAGTTTTGATTTTTCTTTTTCTTTTTAAAAACAAAATTTTATCTAATCAACTAGTTGTAACGTAATTAAATGGAGGTTCTGGTTTCCAGGGGTAGTTTGTATCACAAACATACTGCTCCCATCTTACTTTAAAACTTTCACAGTTTTGAATATCATTTGCAGAATGATCTATGGATCTTTTTTTTAGTTAAGTATTTGTTAGCATTAATACAATTAATACATTTATTTATATCAGAGGTACATACTGTAGCATCATGGTTACCTGAACATTTGTAGCATAATTGTTGTCTTTTAAAAGTGTCTTTGCACTTTCTCAATGAATGGTTATACCCACAACAGTTTTTACAACATTTGATATTAGAATTGTCATACACTCTGCAGTTTTCACATCCAATAAAAACAGATTTATTCTTCATTATCTTGGCATATGCATCAGAGGTTACTTCTGCTAGCGCAGCATGATTATTGTTTCTCTGTTTGTATTTGTGTACAATGTTTACACTATTTGATGGTAATTCATTTCTACGTATGATATCATTCTCGAGTTCTATTTTATCGACATCTTCTGATATGTTTGTTATTTTTATTTGCGGATTTTTTTTAACACATGCTTCAGCTGTCAATATTTCACTGTTTTCACTGTTTATAACCTTTAGTATTTTTTCAGAATCTTGCTTATTTATACACTTTAGAAAAACTGTACCATTATTGACTTTTTGTAATTATTGATTTAGTTTTTGTAAATTATTTTTATTAGTTTTGTATGCTATTTTTATATCTGTGTTTTTAAATAGTTTTGTTTGTTTTGTAATTTTATTATTTATGTATGTGAATGTGGCCCATTTTTTGTTGTTGTTATTATTTATGTGTTGTTCATTTTGATTAATTCTTAATTGTTCAGTTTTTTTTATATTTGATTTTATTTTCTATTCTGTTTACAGTATTTTTATTGTATCCATTTTCATAACCAATTTGGTATTATTATATTTCTTTCTTTGTCAGTTTCTTGTTTATTTAGGGGAATTTTGTACGTTCTGTTAAATAGCCAATAGAATGCTGGCATTTTATGTTGTGGTGGGTGGTCAGAATGGTTAGGTATAATGATGTTAGTAGAAGTTGGTTTTCTATATATTGCATATTGTATGTGGTTGTTGTATCTTGTGATGGTTATGTCTAAATAGTTGATTTTGTTATGTTTTTCTTTTTCTTCTGTGAATTGTATTTTAGGATGTATGTTATTGATTTGTTTCAGTATAGGTAAATTTATTTATAAATATTAAATGTATTATATACATCAAGAAACGGACTGTAGCAGAAAGTGATTGAATATATATATTAATATTAAATATATTATAATATTAAAATATTAAATATATTTATAATATATTAATATTATAAATATTAAAGTAATATATATATATATATTTTGTACTGCTGTTAAAATGCACACAGTACATAATAGGGAGATAGTAAATTTTAAAAGAGAAAGGATGTAGATTTTGTATTGAATGTAAACAAAAAAACATTGGGAATATCGACTTACTCAGTCAACATAGAGGTCGATTCCTATATGATATAAAACCATATTTAGTTATATGTTCAGAAAATAATATATAAAATTGAAATGATTGTTATAAGAATAGTAAAGAGTAATAAAATTATAATTTAATAAATAACCAATAGAATTACGAATATTAGAGGTAAAATAAAGATGTTTAATAAGAAATAGAAAAATGATATATATTTTAATAGGTATATGATAAACAGATGTAAACAAATTAGGGAATTATCATAGGGGCAATTTTGTAAATTGTTAAAAATATTGTATTGTATAGTGAGGAAGAAAATGTTTATTAGTCTAAAATTAAATTCATTAAGAGTAACGTTATTAGTCTAAAATTAAATTCATTAAGAGTAACGTTATTAGTCTTAAATTAAATTCATTAAAAGTAACGTTATGAGTCTTAAATTCATTAAGAGTAACATGAAGAGTCTAATTATATATCTAATAGTAACTACATGAAGAGTCTTAAATTATATTAAATAACATTTGTACATCATCAAGTTATTGTAACAAGGAAAAGAAAATACAGTAAAGGAATTTAAATTGTGATACCAGAGTTTTGATTATAATATTTAATAAATAAATAACAATACGAGAAATATAACAATATCCTTGATAGAACGACGACAGAAGAGGAAAACCTTGGACCGAAGAAGAGTTTAAGTGGCCATAAAGGATAGTTAAGTGTTCCGAGGAGACATCTGTGTTACAGTAGTCCTGGAGAGCGGCATTCAGCGGTGAGAGCAATAAGAAATTTGTGTGAAGGAACAGATTGCCAAGCCTAATATTGCTTTCGAAAAAAGGTAAACAACAACCAGAAGTGAACCCGTGGCAGCTGGAAGAATTCAGAGTCGGTTAAGTTACATTAGTTTGTTATTTATTTTTTACATGGTTAATTATCAAAATACTACATATTAACTGAATCTGGTTTGGTTTAAAGAAAAGAAAATAATAGATACAATTGTAAATACGATCAAATAACTTAATAATCATTAACCCTGAGAGAAAGAGTTTCTTTACATGTACTGGTAAATAAAAAAAAAACAATAACAGTAGGTACATTTCTTAATTACCATATGTATAAATAACTACAACACATAAATGGCTGATCCAACGTGGAGCAGATCTTAATTACAATACATGTAATTAATGTACAGTACGTAAATGATGCATCCCACGTGGTGCAAATATTATATTATATATCAGTAAAAAATGGCGCCCATACGTGAAAGCAAAGATTTTCTTTAAACCAACACCAAATAACACAATTTTGTTGAATTTAATTAGCATAAAAATTTTTTTCCTTGTAATTAAAATTAAGTTAAAGATTGTAAAATGGCTAACAAACCAGAGCAACGATATGAATTAAGGAGTAATAGTGCTGAAGAGGAAGAAACTGAAATGGAAATAATAGTAGAGGATGCCCAAGGGGACCAACCTAAGAAACCAAACCAACCAATGGATGCAAATTTCCAGGAGATGATGAGAATTATAATGGAAGGGAATAACAAAACCAACGAAACATTATTGATAGAAATAAATGAAAAAATGGATAGTAACAGTGAAAAATTAAAGAAACAAATGAAATTAGATAATGAAAACTTATTAAAACAAAATATTGAAGAACTTAAGAAACAAATGAGGGAAGATAAGGAGGAATTAAAAGGACAATTGAAGGAAGAGAGTGGGAAAAATAAAGAGGAATTGAAACAACAGTTAGATGAGTATAAAACAGAAATAAGGAATAGAATTACAGAAACTAACCAGAAAGTTGAGAAAACTGATGAAAATGTAACTCAATTACGTGGAGAGGTAATAAATAAAATTATTGAAGTGGAAGAGAAATTAGGAGAAAATAAACAAGAAGTCATGGAACAGATGACGAGAGAATTGGTAAAACACAAACAGGAGGTAACGAGCAATATTCAATCCATGGGACAACAGTTGGACAGCAATAATACCAAAATAGAGGATACCGTGGGATAACTAGTAGTAAGGGTCAATGAAATAGAACAAAATGGTAATCAAACATGTGTTATACGAGAAGACAAGAATATTAGTCATGAGGTGCCATATATGAAAGGATGTATAAAAAATCCTATGGAGTATTTAAATAGAATGAAGGAATATTTGAATAGTACCAAGGAAAATAGATGGGAGAGAATTAAGCTAATGTTAGATCAAGGGTTCCATGAAATGAATGATTATTGGTGGGATGCTGTTAGAAACACCTTGAATAGCTACCAGGAATTTGTGGACAGCTATAAAAATAAATATTGGACGCGAGCTATACAGACAAGGGTGCGGGAGACCATAGTATATGGTAGGTACAATCCAAGTATAGGACAAACACCAACCTCATATTTTTTATCGCATGTTTGCAGGGCAAGATATTTAGATCCACCCATGGATGACAGATATGTGATGGAAGCTTTGAGTCATCATTTTCCTGAAACGGTAAGCTTAGCACAATTTGCCAGTCAAGCCAATACTATAGAAGCGATGACGTTATTACTCACTGATTATGAGAGGAAAATGAATTATGACAATCGCGCTAAACAAGGGAATATGAGAAGAGACAGCTACCCTAATAGATATCCGGAAGAACAGAACCGTGATAGAAATCAAATAGTAGAAAGGAATGACCAGAGAAATGTTCCAAGATACCAAGATAGGGAAGGTGGAAGAAATTACTACAGAAACGATAACCGGAATGACCGGAGATATGATAATAATAATAATTACAATAATAATTATAGGGGCAACCACGCTTCAGATAATTATCGAGCAAATTTTATACGCCGAAATTATGATTCCTGAATCTACAATAGTCGTTACCCAAGGGAGACTGATCGAAATGGATATTCTCGCAGTGAGTAGAGACAGAGTGAGGTGAACAACAACTATGAACAGTTAAGAAATAGAGAGCAACATAGTTCCCTTTCCCAGTCAGAAAATAGTCAACAGGAAGGAAGGAGAGAGAGGAGAGAGTAACCATAAATGAAAATCAGGAAAACTAGAGAAGACTGTGAGTGAGTGCAGTGGTCAACCACAGTCAAATAGCCGATCACTGTCTTGGATAACCAGTTTAGGTCAGGATTTTATGGACGAGAGAATCAGTAAAAATATAATTGAGAGTGATGTAGTGTCTATTACCGGTCAATATGGGAAAACCAATCAAAATTTTATTATTATTGATACTGGTGCCGAAATATCATTGATGAGTATGACTAAATACCATGAATTAAAAGAAATGGAAAAGGGAATCACGTCATCCGAAGGAAAGGCTAATAGAACTTATGAATTACCTGTGAGCAAAATTCCTATAGTGGGTGTAACAGGACGAGCCAATCGAATTGCTCGCAAACAAATAATGATGAATGTACAATTCAATGGAAGGGTGATACCATTAACATTTGTAGTATATCAAAATATAGAAACGGAAATATTAGTCGGATGTGATAACTTGCGGAAGTATGAAACTATTATTGATTTAGAAACTAATCAGGTGGTATTTACATACAATAAACAAAAAATACCTATAAAAATTATAAATAGAAATGAAGAGGTAAGGAAAATGGTCAGTTCAACCAAATTAAGTGATACAATTGAATACTCATATAAGGATAGACTAATCAATAGAAAGTCACTACAGCAGTTAACAATAAATAATCCAATGTGGGAGGAGAAAATGCAAGAAATCAGACAATTCTGTAATCATAATAATCAACTAAACAAAGAGCAAATAGATCAGTTAATGGAAATTTATTTGAAACATTATAAAGTATTTTCAAACAAACCTGGCAAAATAGTAGGAGTGCAATGTAAGTTACCACTAAGAGAAAATGTGACATTTAACAAAAGATCATATCCCATACCATACAAATTAAGAGAGCAAGTACAGGAAGAAATCGACAAAATGCTTCGTGAAGACATCATTGAACTAAGTCAGTCAGAACACACTAGCCCATTAGTAGTAATTCCCAAAAAAGATAAGTCATTAAGATTGTGTTTAGATGCACATCAAATTAATCAGATGATAATTGCTGATAAGACGTCGCCTGCGAACATAGGAGAAATTTTAAAACGTTTTAATAATGTACAATTTTTTAGTAGTTGGGGTGCTGTATCTGGATATTGGCAAGTAGAATTGCATCCAGACAGCAGAAAATATGTGAGTTTCATAGTAAACGGTAGGATTTATCAATTTAAAAGATTACCTTTTGGTCTGGTCAATAGTGTGGCTATATTTATAAAATGTCTTGATGAAGTATTGGGTAAGGAGATTTTGGAATTTACTACAGTATATGTTGATGATTTGGTAATTGCATCAAGCAGTTGGGAAGAACACTGTCATCGAATTGATAAGGTACTTACCAGATTGGGAGAACATGGAATTACGCTAAAATTAGACAAGTCAACATTCATAGCCAGCAAGATTAAGTTTTTAGGGTTTATAGTTTCGGATACCGGCATATCGGCGGATCCTGATAAAATACAATCAGAACAGAAGTTCCCATGTCCAAAAAATGTAAAACAATTACAAAGTTTCTTAGGTCTTTGTAATTATTACAGAAGTTTCCAAAGTAATTACTCCGACCTAACACATCATTATCAACATTTAATTTGTAAGAAGAATAAGTGGAAGTGGACCAAAAAGGATGAGGAAGTATTCAATGAAGTGAAACAGAGATTTTTACAGTGCGTCATGTTGTCACCCAGATTTTAGTAAAGTTTTTTATTTAAATTGTGATGCCAGTGGAGTAAGTTCAGGATCAGTGTTATATCAAGAAAATGACAAGGGAGAACCAAAGGTAATAGCTTTTGCAAGCCGTACACTAACTAAAGCAGAATTTAATTATACAATAACTGAAAAAGAGACATTGAGTGTTGTATTTGCAATAACTAAATTCCGAACATACTTATTAAACAGTGAGGTAGTAGTACGAACCAATCATCAAGCAATAACCTTTTTTAAAAACTGTAAGATGTCACATGGAAGGCTCACAAGATGGATGCTCCAGTTACAAGAGTATCATATAAAATGGGAGTACTTACCAGGCAATAAAAATATAGTAGCGGATATATTATCCAGAGTAGGTGATCAAGAAGAAATAATGGCCAAAGAAGCACGTAAAGTTTTGGCATGCTTTAGGAATAAAAGAGAATTAAAACTCATCGTGGAAGAAATAAAGAAATTACAGCCAACCGATATTAGAATACAAAAGTTGAGGAAAAGGATGGAAAACACTTCCAACACTACATCACATTATATGATTCATGAAGGAATGATGTTTAGGAACACCGACAAAAGAAATACTGATTGGAAAATTTTAGTGCCAGAAGAGGTATGTAATAAATTAATTGTTGATTATCATGAGAGATATGGACACCAATGCCAGAAGAAAGTAGTGTCAGCTTTCAAGGAACACTTTTACATGAATAAATTAGAAAAGAAAGTAATTCGATCCATAGAAACATGTGATATTTGTCAAAAAGTCAAATTAGCTAATGTTAGATATGAGGGAAGGTGGATAAATAATCAAGCATTGAGATCACTAGAACAAGTTTTTATTGACATTTGTGGACCATTCCCAACTAGTGGTAGGAGATGTAGCAAGTACGTATTGATTATCATGGACAGTTTTACTAGATTTACAAAATTATATCCCATCACTAAGGCCAATACTTACACTATAGTTAAAATAATTAAAGAAAAGTTTATAAAGGAGGTAGGATTGCCTAATAGTATTATATCTGATCATGGAACACAATTTAAAGGTGTCAAGTGGTGGAATGCTATGAGAGCCATAAAAATTCGTACATATAAAACATCGGTTTACCATCCCAATAGTAACCCGGCCGAAAGAATGCTCAAAGAAGTGGGTCGTTTATTCCGCACATATTGCAATGATCAACATAATAGATGGAGCGAATATGTTAGTAAAGCAGAGGAGTTTATAAATTTAGCCAATCATGATAGTACCGGTGTGACACCATATGAGGCAATGTATAAGAAACGCCCACCCAGAATTATCGAAAGTTTAGTTGATTTTACATGGTTCACTCAACCACAGAAGGACATACAAGTTATTATGGAGAGACGGATTAAAGTGAAGGCAGAGGAAAGAGCCAGACGACAATACAAGAAGAGATATAAACAAATAGATTATCATATAGGAGAGTTAGTACTGGTTCGTAACAGACAACTTCCCAGCAGTAAGGAAAAGTTGATGAAAAAATTATTTTTATGTTATGTAGGCCCATTCATAATTAATACAGTGAATGATAACAAATACGGTAGTAATAAAATACCAGGATGGAAAAATTAAAGGAACCTACAATATTAATCAACTTCGCCCGTACAAGTCAGATAAGAAATAAATGAATTCTGCAATAAAGAACAAATGAAATGTATGCCCCGGATTGGGAAGGTGAGTTCCGAAAGAAAGAGAATGTTTTAGTCATGTTTTTTGAGTTTTTTAGCCATAAAATTAGGCACAATTGTTATTTATTATTTTGATGTAAAACCAGTTGGTTTAATTAACGTTGTTTTAAGTCATCAATAAGTATTTAATATATCATGATTCATGATAATAAGGAACCATATTTGTAATATTAGTAAAAAAAAAACTAATTTGTTAAAAGAATTTTGTGAGGTACAAATACCTAATTAATCAGATGTTTAAATGTTAAGATTAGACTGTGTTGGTTATTTCAAAATTTCATCTAAAATTGTATCTGAAATTATGAAATAAGGGAAGGTATTATGTACTGCTGTTAAAATGCACACAGTACATAATAGGGAGATAATAAATTTTAAAAGAGAAAGGATGCAGATTTTGTATTGAATGTAAACAAAAAAAACATTGGGAATATCGACTTACTCAGTCAACATAGAGGTCGATTCCTATATGATATAAAACCATATGTAGTTATATGTTCAGAAAATAATATATAAAATTGGAACGAATGTTATAAGAATAGTAAAGAGTAATAAAATTATAATTTAATAAATAACCAATAGAATTACGAATATTAGAGGTAAAATAAAGATGTTTAATAAGAAATAGAAAAATGATATATCTTTAATAGGTATATGATAAACAGATGTAAAGAAATTAGGGAATTATCATAGGGGCATTTTGTAAATTGTTAAAAATATTGTATTGTATAGTGAGGAAGAAAATGTTTATTAGTCTAAAATTAAATTCATTAAGAGTAACGTTATTAGTCTAAAATTAAATTCATTAAGAGTAACGTTATTAGTCTTAAATTAAATTCATTAAAAGTAACGTTATGAGTCTTCAATTAAATTCATTAAGAGTAACATGAAGAGTCTAATTATATATCTAATAGTAACTACATGAAGAGTCTTAAATTATATTAAATAACATTTGTACATCATCAAGTTATTGTAACAAGGAAAAGAAAATACAGTAAAGGAATTTAAATTGTGATACCAGAGTTTTGATTATAATATTTAATAAATAAATAATAATACGAGAAATATAACAATATCCTTGATAGAACGACGACAGAAGAGGAAAACCTTGGACTGAAGAAGAGTTTAAGTGGCCATAAAGGATAGTTAAGTGTTCCGAGGAGACATCTGTGTTGCAGTAGTCCTGGAGAGCGGCATTCAGCGGTGAGAGCAATAAGAAATTTGTGTGAAGGAACAGATTGCCAAGCCTAATATTGCTTTCGAAAAAAGGTAAACAACAACCAGAAGTGAACCCGTGGCAGCTGGAAGAATTCAGAGTCGGTTAAGTTACATTAGTTTGTTATTTATTTTTTACATGGTTAATTATCAAAATACTACATATTAACTGAATCTGGTTTGGTTTAAAGAAAAGAAAATAATAGATACAATTGTAAATACGATCAAATAACTTAATAATCATTAACCCTGAGAGAAAGAGTTTCTTTACATGTACTGGTAAATAAAAAAAAAACAATAACAGTAGGTACATTTCTTAATTACCATATGTATAAATAACTACAACACATAAATGGCTGATCCAACGTGGAGCAGATCTTAATTACAATACCTGTAATTAATGTACAGTACGTAAATGATGCATCCAACGTGGTGCAAATATTATATTATATATCAGTAAAAAATACCAGTACGATATATATTACGTTATTTTTAGACACTTACTTTTACACATATGCTCTTACTCATTTGTGTGCACTTACCCACGTCTTGGAGGTATACTCTTCTTCTGCAGTATTTACCTTGATGTTCCCCGGCTGGGTCGCAGGTTTTGGTGGTCGTTGATTGAGTGTGGATAAGCACGTGAATATTGTTATATAAGTTTAATACAAGTAAAGAGTACAGAGGATTTAGTACTGGTTGTGAAATTAGTACGACTGTTTTAATAAAATCATATTCATTTGATTTATTCTTTAAAAGTTCAAATTATCATATTATTAATTGTTTTGCGTGGTTAATTATTACTTGAACCCTTATATTCGATCTGAATATACTGCAATTATAACGTGTTTAAATCTTATTTCCTATATTTCTAAGACATAGTATACACATACATAAATCATATATGACCTGAAATATTACACAGACATATAATACATAACACATATAATTATTATAAAACGTGATTAACACGTATAAAATTTAATATTCATCTTGTCTTTGCAAGTGTGGTTTTTAATATATACCACTTAATAACAACTTTTAATTAATTAAATATTTATTAAAATATTAATAGAGAACCTTTATTACTTTAATACACAACACCTCCAATCACCCAATACAACACAAACTAGCTGCTTTTAGAACCATGATACATAGACTTAACAACATCCCCTTAGATGAAATAGACTACAAAGAGGAACTAAACACGATAAAATATCTAGCAGAATCTAACGGTTATGACAGAACAATAGTCAGTAAACTCCTACACAAAACACAAAACAAACAACAAAGACAGAAAACAACAAATTCATAACACTAACATACATCAACAAACAAACAGAAAAATTGCCCACAAATTCAAAAAAGCAGGATACAGAATCGCTTACAAAACTACTAACAAAACAGAACACACACTATCAAAACGCATGCCCAAAGCACAAAACAAATTCGATCTACCCGGTGTATATAAACTAAATTGTTCAAATTGCAGTAAATTCTACATAGGCCAGACAGGACGTAGCTTCAAACAGAGGTACATTGAACACACAAAAGCACTCCACACCACTACAGAATCTACCTTCGCAAACCACCTCATTGAAGCAAACCACACATATAAAAACATCGACAATAACATGAACATACTACACGTACACACAAAAGGCCGAAAACTAGACAGACATAATTCAAATCGCACGCATTATTCGAACACATCTCACCACACACACACAGCTCCAATCTTTCGAAACACTTTCTCGTCGCCAACAACAAGACGAGCAGCGCTACTAACGACAGCCTCTGATGAAGCCTTCTATAGGTGAAAGCCGGTTTAGGCTGTAAGGTAAAACTTTACGTTTTTACTTATAAAAAACTTTGTGTTCCGAGTCGTCAATATTATAGTGATATTTACTTTAATTGATTCTATTATTTAATGTCTCAATTAATTAACAATCTTCAAATTACGTAACTCTCATATTTGAATTTAATTATTTAATCAAATACAAAAATATAATAAAAATATGGTTGTTCCTTGACCATTTATTTATGAGATTACTACAGTTATATTCTCTATTATCAATTATACTTTGAACATTTATTTATTCATTATGCAAATTTAAAAATATAGTACTTTCTTTGTAAACTTGTATATGGAAACTAGAGCTTTTTTCGATAGACCTCAGGGTCATTTATAATATTAAATAAATGTCTGACTTCACCTGCATTTTTCTGCAACCATTTAACTTTGTCGTTACCATCATCTGGACTCTCGAGTTTGTTGATCCTCTTCGGTATCACCTTCTCTGTCTCTGCGTCATTGAAATTCCTCGCTCTGTCTCCTGGATGCTGAGTTCTGACGTGGACCTCTGGTCGTGATGATGTACGGCTGGATGTAGCTGTTCCTGTGTCCTCTCGTCTTCTTGTTCTAGTTCCTCTCCTCTTCTTATCTTGTCCCTCGTGGATGTCTTGAAGTTCTATGTTACTTCTTGAAGTTCATTGACGATACGACTTCTCGTATATTACGATTTTATAGTCTTTCAAAACAATCGTGTTCCACTATTACTTGCACCGACGTAATGCCGGTTCCATCGCACTTCACGTTATTGAATACTGTTTAAAAACCTTACATGATTTTGTAAAATTCGCGGTTGCGAGATGCGTGGATCTTACGTGTCTAAGTGAGTTTGTCTGAGAAAGAGTGTATCGCTTGCTGGGGTTTTATACTGCTGCCGTCGTTGAAATTCCTGTTGGAAACTGTTTTGACAACATTGAACAGGTCGGTGCGTCGATTTAATTGTTACTTTCAACCTACGCGTCTTTCTATGAAGCGCACACTTTTTTATAAATATTATTTCACCAATCGTTCGGTATAATATTAAACTTTGTTTATGCAAATTATGAATGTTAAGGTGTGTAAATTATGGCAGTTATGGCAAATTTTCACACGGTGGCTGAACGGTTCCCACGATTAATGACCACTTAACGCCAAACTGAAGCGCCAGGCGTCAGCTGTGTTTTTACATATGTCGCTGATTCGTGTGGCTTCTGGTTATCGTTCAGTACTTAAAAAACTGTGTAAAATCTTCCACCCTCGTTTGCATAATTCAACCTGTCTGTCGTTTACACATGTACACATACACACTCACACGCAGACTGATACACAAGCGGCAGCAGGTTGCTCTGATGTCACCTCTGCCGGTCAGCACGTGTCAATTTTCTCACCTTCGTTGCTGCGTTTAAAACCAACTAAGCTATTTGATTCCATATGCAGGCTTACTTACAATATTTGATTTATTTAAAATTAAATACTACGTTTATTTCTTATATTATTTCTTATACCTAACATATATTTATTACATTATTTTTATTATTTACATCTTATATATTTCATACATGCTTTCGTATGCTATCATACCTCAGTCAGGGGTTGATACATATACTTATGCTAAACGTATCGTTGCAAAATATATATATATATATATATATATTACTATAATACTTATAACTATTTTACCTCAAGATATATTTTTTCCTTTAGGAACATGTTTCGGGAGATCCTGTTCTCCCATCTTCTGCCTTCGCCATCTTGCTTCTGGTGCAGTATTTGCGTGTTGGCTTCTGGATGTTATTAAGGTGGTTTGTTGGTCTTTGGTCCTTCAATGTTGCATTATTGTGTGTGGTTGTGGTATCTGTTTTTGTATTTTGTGTATTTTCGATGTTGAGTGCTTTGAATATTGTGTCATGTTTTGTATTGATTTGTATTTGTTCTGGTATTAATTTGTTTTGTGTTTTATGTTTGTAAATCTGTAAATTTTCCCAAATGTTCATTATGGTGCCTTTGTGTGGTATATGTTTTATTA
The DNA here is from genome assembly GCA_034769895.1 of Magicicada septendecula. NCBI lineage: Eukaryota > Metazoa > Arthropoda > Insecta > Hemiptera > Cicadidae > Magicicada > Magicicada septendecula. Next base: position 198,406,583 of record CM068376.1, on the reverse strand, counting down.
GTGTTACATTGGTTATGTCTGGGAATTCATGTCCTGTGTTTATTGCATGTGTGGCTAAATTGGATTTATATATACTGTATTTGGTTTTTTGTATGCATTTAGGTGTTCAAAATAACGTTTTTTCAGCTGTTTTTTTGTTTGTCCTATATAACATTTATTGCAATCTTGGCATTCAATTTTGTATATACCGTTGGTTGTTGTATTATCTTTGTTGTGTGAGCTATTTAGATTTTGTAATTTATTTTTATTAGTTTTGTATGCTATTTTTATATCTGTGTTTTTACATAGTTTTGTTAGTTTTGACATTTTATTATTTATATATGTGAATGTGGCCCATTTTTTGTTGTTGTTATTATTTATGTGTTGTTCAGTTTTTATTTTGTATTTGATTTTATTTTCTATTTTGATCATAGTATTTTTATTGTATCCATTTGCATAACCAATTTGGTATGTTATATTTCTTTCTTTGTCAGTTTCTTGTTTGTTTAGGGGTATTTTGTACATTCTGTTAAATAACGAATAAAATGCTGCCATTTTATGTTGTGGTGGGTGGTCAGAATGGTTAGGTATAATGATGTTAGTGGAAGTTGGTTTTCTATATATTGCATATTGTATGTGTTTGTTGTATCTTGTGATGGTTATGTCTAAATAGTTGATTTTGTTATGTTTTTCTTTTTCTTCTGTGAATTGTATTTTGGGATGTATGTTATTGATTTGTTTCAGTATGTTCTCTGCATTTGTGATTTTGTTATTTGATACATATAGTCCATCATCTACATATCTTATCCATATGTCATCTGGGTCATGTGTTTTTATGATATTTTGTATTTTGGTGTCTATATGTTGTAGGAATATTTCTGCTATTATGCTTGATAATGGTGATCCCATTGCTAAACCTTCTTTCTGTTGATAAATTTTGCTATTAAATTCAAAGTAATTTTGTTTTAGTATTAGTTGGAGACTATTTTTTATTTCGGTTATATATTGTTTGTTGTCATTTTGTTCTATAAGTTTGTTTATTATTATGTCAATTGTTTCTTCTACTGGGATATTAGTGTACATGTTTGTTATGTCATATGATGTGAAAAATGTATTTTCATTTATGTTTATTATTTTTAGTTTGTCTGTTAATTCGTATGTATTTTTTATGTTATGATGGTTATTTGTTAGATGGTTATTTTTTAGTTTTTGTGCTATTATTCTTGCTATTTTGTATGTAGGAGCTTTTTTGAAATTGATTAATGGACGTATTGGGTTGTTTAATTTGTGTATTTTTATTAGGCTGTTCATTTTAGGTGGTTCTGGATTATTGTTTATATATATGTCTATGTTTTTATTGTTGAAAATGTTTTTATTTGTTTTTATTAGTTTTATTGTTTGTTTAAGATAGTTTTCTGTTGGGTTTTTATCTAGTTGTACGCATTTGTTATTGTTGATGAAGTCTTCGGTTTTTTTGATGTAGTCTGTTTTATCAATGATTACTGTTGCTTGACTTTTGTCTGCTTTAGTTATTATTAAATTATTGTTCTTTACTTTATTTTTAATTTCTTTTATTGTTTTATTGTTTTTCTTTTGTTTATCTTTGTTTTTCATTTCGCTAGTGATTCTTTTTTTAATTATATGTGTTGCTTCTGTTCTTTTTTCTTCTTGTATATTGTCTTTTATTAGGTTAATGGCAAATTCTGTTTCTACTATTAAATTTTCTAGATTTTTGTTTGCATTTTGGGTTATGTTAGTTTTTGACATATTGTTTAAATATTCTGTTTCTTTTTTGTTAAATTCTGTATTGCTGAGGTTAATGGTTCGAGGGTAAAATGTGTGTTTATTTTTGTTTTTTTGTTCTTGATTTTTGTTTTGTTGTTTTAATGTGTTAAGTTTTTTGTTGATTGTATAAGTCTTTTTGTTTTTCTCAAATCTTATTTTATTTTCTATGTTATTGTATTTATTATTCCAAGTGATTGGATGTAATAAACTTGTTAGCTCTAAGTGTAGTTTGTATATGTCTAGTGTTATGCTATTTTTCTTACTGTATAATTGATTAATTTCGTTTTGTATCCATAGCCTTTGTGCTTGTTTTATAGTTTTTTGTGCAGTCATATTTTTGTTGTTTGTGTTTATGTTGATGTATTTAGGTGTTAATTTATGTTTTTGGCATTGTCTATTGAAGTATATGTTTATGTTTGTGTTCATTAGTTGTTTTTTTCGTGTTTGAAATTTGTTTAACAATTTGGTAATGTGGTTATATGGAATTGTGGTTATGTTGTTTGTGTACATGTTAATGTATATTTATGTGAGAGATGATTTGTTATCCGTTATTTGGTAGTTGATTTCACTTATTTGCTATTCACTTCACTATTTTTTTCTTCACTATACACTTTTGTTTTTGCTTTGTTTTGTAACCTCACTTTTCGTTTTTTCACTGTAGGCTTATTTACCTTGTATGGTTATATTATTTCAATCACTTTCTGCTACAGTCCGTTTCTTGATGTATATAATACTATAATACTTTATAACTATTTTACCTCAAGATATATTTTTTCCTTTAGGAACATGTTTCGGGAGATCCTGTTCTCCCATCTTCAGCCTTCGCCATCTTGCTTCTGGTGCAGTATTTGTGTGTTGGCTTCTGGATGTTATTAAGGTGGTTTGTTGGTCTTTGGTCCTTCAGTGTTGCATTATTGTGTGTGGTTGTGGTATCTGTTTTTGTATTTTGTGTATTTTCGATGTTGAGTGCTTTGAATATTGTGTCATGTTTTGTATTGATTTGTATTTGTTCTGGTATTAATTTGTTTTGTGTTTTATGTTTGCAAATCTGTAAATTTTCCCAAATATTCATTATGGTGCCTTTGTGTGGTATATGTTTTATTAGTATTACATTGGTTATGTCTGGGAATTCATGTCCTGTGTTTATTGCATGTGTGGCTAAATTGGATTTATATATACTGTATTTGGTTTTTTTGTATGCATTTAGGTGTTCAAAATAACGTTTTTTTCAGCTGTTTTTTTGTTTGTCCTATATAACATTTATTGCAATCTTGGCATTCAATTTTGTATATACCGTTGGTTTGTTGTATTATCTTTGTTGTGTGAGCTATTTAGATTTTGTAATTTATTTTTATTAGTTTTGTATGCTATTTTTATATCTGTGTTTTTTAAATAGTTTTGTTAGTTTTGACATTTTATATTTATATATGTGAATGTGGCCCATTTTTTGTTGTTGTTATTATTTATGTGTTGTTCAGTTTGATTAATTCTTAATTGTTCAGTTTTTATTTTGTATTTGATTTTATTTTCTATTTTGATCATAGTATTTTTATTGTATCCATTTGCATAACCAATTTGGTATATTATATTTCTTTCTTTGTCAGTTTCTTGTTTGTTTAGGGGTATTTTGTACATTCTGTTAAATAACGAATAAAATGCTGCCATTTTATGTTGTGGTGGGTGGTCAGAATGGTTAGGTATAATGATGTTAGTGGAAGTTGGTTTTCTATATATTGCATATTGTATGTGTTTGTTGTATCTTGTGATGGTTATGTCTAAATAGTTGATTTTGTTATGTTTTTCTTTTTCTTCTGTGAATTGTATTTTGGGATGTATGTTATTGATTTGTTTCAGTATGTTCTCTGCATTTGTGTTTTTGTTATTTGATACATATAGTCCATCATCTACATATCTTATCCATATGCCATCTGGGTCATGTGTTTTTATGATATTTTGTATTTTGGTGTCTATATGTTGTAGGAATAATTTTGTTTTAGTATTAGTTGGAGACTATTTTTTATTTCGGTTATATATTGTTTGTTTTCATTTTGTTCTATAAGTTTGTTTATTATTATGTCAATTGTTTCTTCTTGCAATATATATATTGCAAGGTAACAGGTTCTAGCCCCAGACCAGACTTGCAGAAAAGAATGCACAATTAGTGAATTTAATACATTTATTGTTCTTTCTGGTACACATTATATATATATATATATATTTATATTAATTGTATATATTAAAATGTTCTTTACTTTTTTTACCTTCAGTTAATTTGTTGTAAAAAAAATCTGTTTGAAATGTCTTTAAATAAATGCTTTTTTGCTTTCAACACAGTTCTGTAAACTTATTTAAGTGTTCAAAGTATTATTTTAAATTAATGTTCTTTTACGTGCTCTTTAAAAGTTTTACAATTTGATAATGATTTTAAATTTTGCTTCCCTGTTTGGTCGTCCTCTCTGTCCTCCCGGTTGACGATCTCGATCCGGCCTCCAGCGATCCGTCGTCTCGGTTCCACGTTCCAGCAACAGCCTCCAGGTAGTGCCTTGCTCCAGGTCTCCGTATTCCAGCCGCTACTATCAGCAAACGATGCTCAGGAACGGTAGTCAAATACCTCGCACTGTGATTAATTACGTTATTTACAATAATTAATTAACTGGTTATATTTAATCTGATGTAGTATTACTATCGGGCGCCATGTTACAAACAAATCATGTATACAGTACTCACCTAAGGTCAGAATTCGTGTTATACGAACTACAGTCGAGGAATATATTACCTGAAATAATTCACTCGTGTTTCTGTTTGTTACCATTGAAATTACCTTTTATTGTTAATTACGTACAAATGAATGTGACTCTACTGTGTGTAAAACAAACACGCTACTATCCGCCATGAGGCGTAATTCAATTCTTCAAGTTAAATTTCCCCTTAAACATTTTCACAAGTCCCTCCAAAGTAAATATGTATTTAATATTATATTATTGAAATGTTAAACATATTAAATATATATATATATATATATATATATATATATATGAATTTACAGTGGCACAACCCAGCACTTTTTAATATATTGTAACGTTTTTATTTTGTTAAAATTTAATTTCAAATACAAATACACTTCTATTTGTTATCTTCTAAACTTCCGGGCTGAAAGGCCGTGGTCGAGTGCTTGAAATACTGCTAAACGTTTCGGCCGCACCACCGGTGGCCATCTTCAGTAGCGAAAAATTGTGTTTGAATAGATGACACACCAAACACGTCTCCCAATGAACTGGGAACAAGCAACGTTTAGCAGTATTTCAAGCACTCGACCGCGGCCTTTCAGCCCGGAAGTTTTAGAAGATAATCATAATGACACCGGCCGTGAAAGCCTACGTACTACACTTCTATTTGTGTTTGAATAGCCCCACGTTCTTTGGGAGCCATTATATGTAACATTATCACGTTGCAAAGTTGCATAATATTATATTGTATGTGTACAAATTTTACATGTAATTTATGTTTGTGATGCCCCACGTTGGAAGCGACATTATATGCAACGTAATAAATTGCAAATTTAATATAATTTAAATTTGTGGAGCCCCACGATCTTGGAGCGCCAAATTTATGCAACGTTACATATACATAAAATTAGGCGTGACCGGTCTCACGTTCAAGATTGACAAATTATTTAACAATATAACATTTAATTGGGTGTCAGGTGTATCTGCAATAAGAACTCTATGTAACTTGCAACGGTAATTAAGATTTATTTGATACTATTAAAAAAATGTGCACATGGCACTGACTTCGATTTAAAACATTCGTTAATATTTGTTGTTATGCCGTAAGGCTTAAGCTATATACATCCTTACTGACTAAATATTCTATTCTACTAATTATTGTATAAAAGAAAAATCTCATTTTCAGACTACTCAGTCAATTAATGTGTCTCAAAATATCAATATTTAAATCTCTTTTTCTATATTGTAATGTACTCAAAATATTAATAGTTATTGAATTATCTTTTGTTTCTCAGTACTGTTTTCTCAAATACTAATTGTTTTCATTTAAATGCTTTGTAATCATTTATATCATATTAATTTGAGCTCTTGTTACGTTAATCGTATTTCTAAAACATCTATGATTTTAATTCTACTTTACAAGAAACGTTACTCTTACTTTTAAATAAAATAGAAATGTCTTTTAATTGTCTTTGAGTTCTTTGTATGATTAAGATATAAATAAGTTGTTTATCACCTTATGTCGTCAATCATACTCGATCATTTTTTTGATCCATTGGTATTCGTCCTCGTCTTGCCTCCAGCGTCGGCTGTCTCTCTTCTCCTCTTGTCCAGCGTCGGCTGTCTATCTTCTCCTCTTGTCCAGCGTCGTATCACTCTCTCTCTCTGGAACACTCCTCTTGTCCAGCGTCGTATCACTCTCTTGTCTAGTGTCGAATCATTCTCTGGAACTCTCCTCGTGCTGTTTCTGATGTTAATGGATCTTCTTAAGTAGTGCTGTTATTAATTAAAATGATTGTCTTTACAGCTTAGTTACATATTTGTACGTAACTGGCAAATTTAAAACTGTTTACAAAAAAAAATAAATACGCCGTGCTGACGGGCATAAGCTGCCGCTGCACCGTGGATGATTCAAGAAAGAGAACCACTGTAGCTTGCGTGTCCTATTTATACCCATGTCTTGGTCGACACCTGCAGTGGTACGAAATCGACATGTTAGAAACTGTCTCTGGATTCAGTTTCCCCCACTCTTTGTCAAATTCGCAATTTTTTATATTTCTGCGAATTGCAGAGTCCTGTAAGTATACTCTTATACTTATCTTA
>CM068376.1:198377699-198399490 GCA_034769895.1 Magicicada septendecula | reverse complement strand
GAGCTCATTTAAGTTAATTTTGTTACTTGATTACTTTTGGTCATATTAAGAAAGATGCTTTGTATACTTTCGAATATTAAAATTTTATATAATTTGGTTACAGCCAATTTGTACTTAGCTGTCACTTCCTATACTTTTGAGTTATCGAAAACGTCTCATCTGGATCACACACTCTCGAATCTGGACTGTCTCATCATCGTTGATCACACGTTCCCGAATATGTAACGTCCCATCTAGATCTCACTTTTGCAAATCTGTAGCATCCCATCGTGGATTACACGCTTCCGATGTTTAACTCAAAAAATGTTAATATGTAACTGTTGTTAATAAACTTTTGGTGGTGTAAAATGTAGATAATCACACTTAGTGAATTCGCCGGCCGGCACGCTTCACTGTCTGGATGAAAATGACCACGTTTCACCACTAAGCATTGCAGAGGTGGGGCAACAACTACGTCACTGGTTCTTTGTTCAACGGCCAAGCCTCTGGCTTACAATTGTATGTATGTAGGCGCATCGCATTCTTTCGTCTGACGTAATCATGGGTTGGTCTTGTTTACTTGTTATTGTGACAAACAGTTTTTGCTACTTTTGTAATTTTCCACTGAATTCGGCACAAATCCTGTTAACTCAATATTGCGTTGTTGAAAATTCTCACCAAAGGGAATATAAAATAAAATACACTAATTATGTTTTGGAACCATAGTTTCCCAAAATTATTAGGGTACCAGAATTGTACCGTCACAAAACCCCTCAATTAAAGATTTTATGCCGTAGCATAAAGGCTTTTCATTGACACATTTGTACTGCCTAAAGGGATCTGCTAGGATATGTCGCCACAACCCCCTTACTATTTATATGAAAAGAAATACAATAACTCACCCGTGGTCCGATGATGGTGACAGTACCTGCATGACCTTACTGGACTTCTCCTTTGAGATCCCAACACCATAAGGCCAATCAGGCGCGTAATGCTCCTGCTCTAACGCGTTGGCCAGCTCAGGACCGCCGTCACAACATCACCAAACACTGAAACAATAAATCAAAATATCAAAATAGTGGCTTGGTATAATGCTATATCCCTAACTGATCTGTTTCCCCTTAGCTATGTGCTGGTTTGTGTTAAGAAGCACTGGGTTTGCTTCAAATCAACAAGAATTATATAGAAGTGCCATTCTCTTCACTGACTACCCTTAACATTATAAAATCTTTTCGATTCCCATCGATAATAATTAACCCTTTTTTGTTTTCATAATTAATATAATTATATAAGAAACATACATTTTTATATAAATGAAACATATAATCCAAAGTTTATGGATACAATTACCAAAATCTCCCTCGTACTCAAATATTTTATATAAAAATTTTACTATTATTATTAATACTATTACCGTTAACAGTAAGTAATCTGGCGCTGTTAACAATATTTAAGATATCCCCTCTTTCTCCTCCACACACACACACACACACACACACACACACACACACACACACACACACACACACACACACACACACACACACACACACACACACACACACACACACACACACACACACACACACACACACACACACACACACACACACACACACACACACACACACACACACACACACACACACACACACACACACACACACACACACACACACACACACACACACACACACACACACACACACACACACACACACACACACACTATTTTCCCCCCTGAACTGTTGCGTTCAGTTGCCTCCACAAGGACTGAGGCAGAAGGAGTGAGCACTTTTTTTCTTTTCTCTCTCTCCCATCCTTGCTTCAGCTTTACAAAACCTTCAGGGTATGTACCCCTACTTTTATTCTTATAATATGCCCCTAAGGTCTACCACCCCTACTGAGGTGAAGTAGCCTATGCAAACAAATAATCTTAGATTCCCCTGAATCTCCCATTAAATTTCCAAGTTGAACCAATTTCATAGGCAACCAACCATGGTCAGGTTTAACAATTGCTGGCCACAGCTGGTTGTCGTCCAAACCCACGATTAGTGCTGGTAAGACAGTAATCGCCCGAAATATGGGGAATCGCAATAGTATGACACACGTTGTGTCTTATGTAGTCACATTTGGGACTACCCTAAAACTAACAATTTATACATATTACATATATAAATCCTCCTTACAAGACTAACACACAGCATAAACATAATAATCATATTATCACTGTTCATAAAGCAGTCTCAATACATCACCATAGTATCACTATGTTCTTTTAACCACTTAAGGTTGTTACTTCAACATAAAATTTTATTTATCACTTGACAAAGATAAACATAATTTACATAATTTAAATGTTATCTCCAAAAAACGGTTGATTTCTTTCTTTATTTATGTAATTTGAGTATAGACACTTTTCAATTTCCAACTTTCACTTTTCAAAAACAATACCTTCTTACTACTGGATAACAAGTACAACAATGGATCATCTTAAATTTATAGGTTATACAGGAAAATAACTCCTTAATGAGTTAACGCTTTATGTTACAAAATTTTGGATGTTCTATTCTATAATTTTTAGAATAAACCAACATTCGTGAAAAAATTGCCAATCATTATATTTTTTTTTATCCCACGAAACAAGGGGTCCCCCTCCCCGTTCAACAATAAAATTAAATTTCTACTTGCACCAATTTGTGGAATAAGACCATCGTTACTTTCACCCCGTTGCTGAGGCTACCGCCAACCATGGTCCGCCTCCAAAATGCCAAAATCCACGATCAGAGGTGGTGAGTCTGTGATCGCCCGAAAATGGGGGAGAGTCCCTTCTAAAAAAAAATAATATATACCAAATTAATACTCATACACTCGCTAATATCAAAAAAAAAACGACAATATTTATAATACCTAAGATGACCAGTACAATTTTAAATTTGTAGCATTGTGTGTTCCTACTATCTCTCCGGTCACGTTGTTCTGCAACACATATGAATTTTGCATTTTAATCTCCACTACCTCATACGGTCCCTCGTAGAGTAGAAAGAACTTCTTGATTTCTTTGTCTTGCGCACTCGATAAGTCATGCCTTCTTACCAATACCATTTGTCCTATATTATATTTAACCCACTTACCTCTGGCGTCGTGTCTACGTTTTCTCTGTTTGCCTTTGCTGATTAAGTGTTTGTTAGCCAACCGGATTTTAATGTTACATCAGTTGTCCTGCTCTCAGGTGGATAATCGAACAGTTGTTCTAAAATTCTTGGTAGGCGTGTTTCCTCTTACCAACTCATGGGGTGTGTATAGCCGGTGGACTTGTGGGTGGTACTGTTTAGCGAAGTTTCTACCTTTCTTACATACAATGGCCACTCGCTGTGTTTAGTGTGACAATAGGCTCTGAAGATCCTGCCTATTTCTCTCATTACACGCTCAGCCTGGTTGGACTGGGGATGATACACAGCCGTATGCTTCGTGAGGATGCCTTCCCATCCTAAGGTCTGGCGCCATCTTCCACTGATAAACTGCGGCCCATGGTCTGATAAAATCACCTTTGGCTTACCCACGTTAATCATATATCTTTCATCACCTTTTCACTCAATACCTTACTGGTAGCTCTTTTCACGCTATACAATTTTACATATTTTGAGAAAGTGTCAAGCAATACAAATATATATATACTACTCCGCCTCTACCCTTCGGCAATGGTCCAAACAAATCCACAGCAACTAAGTCGAAAGGTCTTTCTACCTTAATATAATTCAACTCATCTTCCACTCTGTAGTTTACCACCTTCGACTTTTGACACAAATCACAACTCCTCAACAGCTGTCTCACTCGTCTCTCCATGTTCCTGAAAATACATGATTCTTTTAAAACATTCACACACTTTTTAGCCCCAAAATGACCATATCTTATATGACAATCCCAAATAATCTTCTCTTCCAACCCTTCTGGCACTACTAATCTCCAATCACGCTCACCCCCTACTACCCTCTTGAACAACAAACCTTTGTAAATTTGAAAATATTGATTGTAATCTGATTCATCCAACTCCGTCTCCAAACTGTGTATTATTTTCCCAGACTTACCATCAGCTCTCTGCATGGTTTTGATATCCTTCAACTCTTCTCCAAAGATCCTGTCTTCTCTGCTAATCTGAGAAATTTCAATTTCCTTTAAATCCCTACCTGTTTTATTATTCTCGCAATCTACTCTGGAAAGAGTGTCGGGTACCTTATTCTCTGTTCCTTTGATATACTCCCACTCGAAGTTGTACTCCTGCAAAACAAGTACCCACCTGGTTAAACGACTGTGAGCAAGTTTACAAGTGTTGAGAAACGACAACGCCTTATGATCTGTTCGAATAATTGTTTTGTTGCCTAAGATGTACGTTCTGAATTTGCCGACTGCGAACACAATACTGAGCAATTCTTTCTCCGTTGTGGTATAATTCTTTCGGCTGGCAACAATGATCGGCTGTCGAATGCAATGGTTAGATGTTCCCTCTCATCATCCTCCTGATACAGTTCCGCGCCTACTGCTACATTGCTGGCGTCCGTCTGCAAATAAAACACTATCAAAATCCGGATGGTTCATCATAATCATTTTACTAAATTTTCTCTTTATTTCTTCAAAAGCTCTACGCTCCACGTCTCCCCACTTCCATTGACTGTTCTTCTGCAATACAGCACTTAACTTTGGTGTGATGTGTGCGTAGTTCCTTTGAAATTTTCTATAAAAGTTGCACAGCCCAAGAAAACTCTGAAGTTGCTTGATGTTTCGTGGTTCAGGGAAGCGCATAATAGATTCGACCTTGTCCGGGTTGGCGGAAATTCCTTCCGACGTAATAATGAATCCTAGAAAATTAATCTTTGTTTGTAAAAATTTGGACTTGTCCCAATTTACGGTTAATCCTCCCGCTTCTAATTTTTCTAACACATACTTTAAATGGTCTTCAAAAGTCCGTGACGCTGTCAAAATGTCGTCCACGTACACTGTAAGGAAATCTAAATCTTTTGGTCTAAAAATTCTATCCAATCATTTAATGAAACTAGCTACGCTGGTATTTAGCCCAAATGGTAGTCGCTTAAACTGATAATTTTTCCCATTAAATAAAAATGCTGTGTATGGCATACTTACCTCTGCTAATGGTACTTGCCAATATCCGGCCGTCAGATCTAATGATGTCATGAACCTCACTCCACTGAACTTTTGAAATATTTCGTTAATTGATTCCGGTGATTCCTGGTCTGGTATGATGATCTGGTTTATCTTCCTCGCGTCTAAACACAATCTTACTCCTCCATCTTTTTTAATTACCACCACCAATGGATTTGAGTAGTGAGATACTGACCTCTCTATGATTCCACCTTCTATCATCTTATCCAACTCTTCTTGCACCACTCGTCGTTTAGAGTAAGGCACTGGATAGCTCCGCTGCATGAATGGTATGTGTTTCCTAATCTGTAACATACATTCATAATTTTTTGTCCTTCCTGGAACATCGGCAAACACTCTCTTAAACTGCGCTATTACCTGCCACAACGCTATACGTTGGCCACTCCTTATCACCTCACCCCCACTACAGAATTCATCCGCCCTTATCTCCCATACTGCATTATTAATATTACTCATTTCATTATCAACATCTTCAAAACACTCACCCTCCCTACACAAATTTATTTTAGTATCTATGTTATTCCTAACTACTCGCTTTTGTAACAATTTCACACCAGTTGTTTTAACTTTATTTATCACACTTTCAAAATTAACTTTAACAGACCGATCACCCCCATCTAGCTCTAACACCTTCTTTTTGAAATTTATCACAGCTTTATTTCTTTGTAAAAAATCATTTCCTAATATGATGTCTAAACTTAACCCCTTGACTACCAAAAATGTATTATCAAAATTTATATCTCCAATTGAAAAACTTAAATGTATTTGTTTGGTCACACGTTTACTACGTACTCCCGTGACTCCTATTACTGTAACCCCTGCTACGGGTAGAACTGGAATATTCTTTTTAAATTCTTTTAACTCACTCAAAATGTTTTCAGCTACTACTGAAATCTCACTCCCCGTGTCAACAAGTGTTTTAAATTTCCTATTTTCTATTGTTACCTGGATTTCCGTGAGTCCAGCTCTCACCTCCATTGTTGTGTTATTTTCTTCCTCCAACAAGTCAACTATTATATCGGTTGTTATAACGTTAGATTGGACATCTTCTAATGGTCGGACCTCATGAGCTTCCGTGAACAGTGGTCGGGTCCTAGTTACCACTATTGACTTCAGTTTTCCGGCTGTGGCCTGCTGTTACTGGCGGTGGGTACCTGGTGTCCCCTTGTCGGTCCCTGGTTATGGTTTGGTGTTCCTCGGGTACTCAGTGCTCCTCGGTTTGTCGGTACAAACTGTTTGGGGTTGTTACTACTCCTTGGTTCGTTTCTTGGTACCTTACATTTGTAGCAATGTTGCATGTGGGCACGGTTCCCCGTCCTACACCTAGAACAACTCCACTCGCCTGGTTGCTGTAAATCAGTACGATACATATGTTTATTATGATTATTATTTCCATTATAATAATTCCTTTGCCGATTAAACTCTGTGTTATTATTATTTATATTATGTGGTATGGGTCGTCTACCCATTTCACGATCATTAATACTCTGTAGTATATCTAAAACTCTTTCTAGCTCGTTTAGAGTTTCTATTTCTTTGGTCATTAATGTGACCTGCACTTCTCTTGGTAAGTGCTTACTCACGTATCTAACGAATGATTTAAACGGTATGGGTGGCTCTAAGTATTTTGCCTCATTATAAAGTTTTGTCACATATATTGTGATATTATTGTTATTAGGGTTATGTCCCATGAAATTGCCCGCTCCCATAATGCGGCGTCTTAAAGTTTCTTGTTCTTCCGTCCAATATTTGCCCTTAAAAGCTTTTTCAAAAGTGTCATAACAATCCCATTCTAACCTATGGGCCTCAGCCCATATTACTGAATTACCTTTGAAACACTTTACTATTTTGGTTAATTTTACTTCCCAACTACTACTACTGGAATAATTATAATCCCGTGTCTGATTCAAAAAACGCATGGGATGTATCACCCTGTTTTCATGGCTAAAATTTTCTAATTCTATTTCATTATATAAATCCCTAGTCACTACCACTCTATCATTAATACTTGAAATATTTTTATGAATTTCCCCCCCGTAACTCATTTTTCACACTTGTTATAGCTAAATCATCTATTTCTTTGATCTTATTTTGTAAAAGACTTATTCTACTCTTGGTATTTCTTTCATGTTCTGATATAGTATTATCTATAATTTCAATATTTTTTGTAATGTCTACAACATTCGATTCAACTTTCGCTAATTGACTTTGCAAAACATTTGTTTTCAATTCTATTTGGTTATTTCACTTCATAATTTGTTTAAATTCCTATTTGACTTTCTACATAAGTTAAACATTTCTTTTCTATTTCTGTATTTTGTGACTGTATCTGGTTTTTAACTGTGTCATTAATTGTCTCATAAATTTGATCAATTTTGTTATCCAAATTACTTGTTTTAGTATTAAATTTCTCATTAACTATCTCTACTGTGTGTTTCTGGATATTATCACAACGTGTTTCTATTTCGTTAATTCTCACATCAAAGTGACAATTTTGGCCTTTAATTTCATTCTTTAATTCATCAAATTTGTCATTCAAGTTATTATATTTAACATTAGAATCATTTTTTTGCTCATCTAACTTCATGTCTAACTTTAACAATAATTACATGATTGCACTAATCTCATCTGTTTTACTTTCGTCCCGAGTTGAGATGGGTGTTAATGGAACTGGATTTAATTCACTGTCTCTGGTTTCACTGATCTGACTAATTGGGTTCAATTTAACGTCCATCTCACTCGTAACTGTTTCGTCTACATTATCATCTCCGCCAGTATTCATTTTGCTTATTGTATAACTAACACATATAGGTCTATAATGTAACTTAACCCTACCTTTCGCACGTGTTTATGTGCTTTTGAAATTATTTCAGGTAATTCACTCCGCTTCTCCTGTATGTATACTCTACATAAAATTAGGTCTTATGTAGAGTCCCTGTTCGCGAAAGCCATTTGTGATTAATTACTTTAATTACAATAATTAATTAACTGGTTATATTTAATCTGATGTGGTATTACTATCGGGCACCATGTTACAAACAAATCATGTATACAGTACTTACCTAAGGTCAGAATTCGTGTTATACGAACTAGAGTCGAGGAGTATATTACCTGAAATAATTCACTCGTGTTTCTGTTTGTTACCATTGAAATTACCTTTTATTGTTAATTACGTACAAATGAATGTGACTCTACTGTGTGTAAAACAAACATGCTACTATCCGCCATGAGGCGTAATTCAATTCTTCAATTTAAATTTCCCCTTAAACATTTCACAAGCCCTCCAAAATAAATATGTATTATACTATTATAATATTGAAATGTTAAACATATTAAATATATATATGAATTTACAGTGGCACAACCCAGCACTTTTTAATATATATTATTATTCTCTCTCTCTCTCTCTCTCTCTCTCTCTCTCTCTCTCTCTCTCTCTCTCTCTCTCTCTCTCTCTCTCTCTCTCTCTCTCTCTCTCTCTCTCTCTCTCTCTCCTCTCCCTCTCCCTCTCCCTCTCCCTCTCCCTCTCCCTCTCCCTCTCCCTCTCTCTCTCTGGTACAATTATTTATTATGAGCTCATTTAAGTTAATTTTGTTACTTGATTACTTTTGGTCATATTAAGAAAGATTCTTTGTATACTTTCGAGTATTAAAATTTTATATAATTTGGTTACAGCCAATTTGTACTTAGCTGTCACTTCCTATACTTTTGAGTTATCGAAAACGTCTCATCTGGATCACACACTCTCGAATCTGGACTGTCTCATCATCGTTGATCACACGTTCCCGAATATGTAACGTCCCATCTAGATCTCACTTTTGCCAAATCTGTAGCATCCCATCGTGGATTACACGCTTCCGATGTTTAACTCAAAAAATGTTAATATGTAACTGTTGTTAATAAACTTTTGGTGGTGTAAAATGTAGATAATCACACTTAGTGAATTCGCCGGCCAGCACGCTTCACTGTCTGGATGAAAATGACCACGTTTCACCACTAAGCATTGCAGAGGTGGGGCAACAACTACGTCACTGGTTCTTTGTTCAACGGCCAAGCCTCTGGCTTACAATTGTATGTATGTAGGCGCATCGCATTCTTTCGTCTGACGTAATCATGGGTTGGTCTTGTTTACTTGTTATTGTGACAAACAGTTTTTGCTACTTTTGTAATTTTCCACTGAATTCGGCACAAATCCTGTTAACTCAATATTGCGTTGTTGAAAATTCTCACCAAAGGGAATATAAAATAAAATACACTAATTATGTTTTGGAACCATAGTTTCCCAAAATTATTAGGGTACCAGAATTGTACCGTCACAAAACCCCCTCAATTAAAGATTTTATGCCGTAGCATAAAGGCTTTTCATTGACACATTTGTACTGCCTAAAGGGATCTGCTAGGATATGTCGCCACAACCCCCTTACTATTTATATGAAAAGAAATACAATAACTCACCCGTGGTCCGATGATGGTGACAGTACCTGCATGACCTTACTGGACTTCTCCTTCGAGATCCCAACACCATAAGGCCAATCAGGCGCGTAATGCTCCTGCTCTAACGCGTTGGCCAGCTCAGGACCGCCGTCACAACATCACCAAACACTGAAACAATAAATCAAAAATATCAAAATAGTGGCTTGGTATAATGCTATATCCCTAACTGATCTGTTTCCCCTTAGCTATGTGCTGGTTTGTGTTAAGAAGCACTGGGTTTGCTTCAAATCAACAAGAATTATATAGAAATGCCATTCTCTTCATTGACTACCCTTAACATTATAAAATCTTTTCGATTCCCATTGATAATAATTAACCCTTTTTTGTTTTCATAATTAATATAATTATATAAGAAACATACATTTTTATATAAATGAAACATATAATCCAAAGTTTATGGATACAATTACCAAAATCTCCCTCGTACTCAAATATTTTATATAAAAATTTTACTATTATTATTAATACTATTACCGTTAACAGTAAGTAATCTGGCGCTGTTAACAATATTTAAGATATCCCCTCTTTCTCCTCCACACACACACACACACACACACTATTTTCCCCCCTGAACTGTTGCATTCAGTTGCCTCCACAAGGACTGAGGCAGAAGGAGTGAGCACTTTTTTTCTTTTCTCTCTCTCCCATCCTTGCTTCAGCTTTACAAAACCTTCAGGGTATGTACCCCTACTTTTATTCTTATAATATGCCCCTAAGGTCTACCACCCCTACTGAGGTGAAGTAGCCTATGCAAACAAATAATCTTAGATTCCCCTGAATCTCCCATTAAATTTCCAAGTTGAACCAATTTCATAGGCAACCAACCATGGTCAGGTTTAACAATTGCTGGCCACAGCTGGTTGTCGTCCAAACCCACGATTAGTGCTGGTAAGACAGTAATCGCCCGAAATATGGGGAATCGCAATAGTATGACACACGTTGTGTCTTATGTAGTCACATTTGGGACTACCCTAAAACTAACAATTTATACATATTACATATATAAATCCTCCTTACAAGACTAACACACAGCATAAACATAATAATCATATTATCACTGTTCATAAAGCAGTCTCAATACATCACCATAGTATCACTATGTTCTTTTAACCACTTAAGGTTGTTACTTCAACATAAAATTTTATTTATCACTTGACAAAGATAAACATAATTTACATAATTTAAATGTTATCTCCAAAAAACGGTTGATTTCTTTCTTTATTTATGTAATTTGAGTATAGACACTTTTCAATTTCCAACTTTCACTTTTCAAAAACAATACCTTCTTACTACTGGATAACAAGTACAACAATGGATCATCTTAAATTTATAGGTTATACAGGAAAATAACTCCTTAATGAGTTAACGCTTTATGTTACAAAATTTTGGATGTTCTATTCTATAATTTTTAGAATAAAACCAACATTCGTGAAAAAATTGCCAATCATTATATTTTTTTTTTATCCCACGAAACAAGGGGTCCCCCTCCCCGTTCAACAATAAAATTAAATTTCTACTTGCACCAATTTGTGGAATAAGACCATCGTTACTTTCACCCCGTTGCTGAGGCTACCGCCAACCATGGTCCGCCTCCAAAATGCCAAAATCCACGATCAGAGGTGGTGAGTCTGTGATCGCCCGAAAATGGGGGAGAGTCCCTTCTAAAAAAAATAATATATACCAAATTAATACTCATACACTCGCTAATATCAAAAACAAAACAACAATATTTATAATACCTAAGATGACCAGTACAATTTTAAATTTGTAGCATTGTGTGTTCCTACTATCTCTCCGGTCACGTTGTTCTGCAACACATATGAATTTTGCATTTTAATCTCCACTACCTCATACGGTCCCTCGTAGAGTAGAAAGAACTTCTTGATTTCTTTGTCTTGCGCACTCGATAAGTCATGCCTTCTTACCAATACCATTTGTCCTATATTATATTTAACCCACTTACCTCTGGCGTCGTGTCTACGTTTTCTCTGTTTGCCTTTGCTGATTAAGTGTTTGTTAGCCAACCGGATTTTAATGTTTACATCAGTTGTCCTGCTCTCAGGTGGATAATCGAACAGTTGTTCTAAAATTCTTGGTGGGCGTGTTCCTCTTACCAACTCATGGGGTGTATAGCCGGTGGACTTGTGGGTGGTACTGTTTAGCCAAGTTTCTACCTTTCTTACATACAATGGCCACTCGCTGTGTTTAGTGTGACAATAGGCTCTGAAGATCCTGCCTATTTCTCTCATTACACGCTCAGCCTGGTTGGACTGGGATGATACACAGCCGTATGCTTCGTGAGGATGCCTTCCCATCCTAAGGTCTGGCGCCATCTTCCACTGATAAACTGCGGCCCATGGTCTGATAAAATCACCTTTGGCTTACCCACGTTAATCATATAATCTTTCGTCACCTTTTCACTCAATACCTTACTGGTAGCTCTTTTCACGCTATACAATTTTACATATTTTGAGAAAGTGTCAAGCAATACAAATATATATATACTACTCCGCCTCTACCCTTCGGCAATGGTCCAAACAAATCCACAGCAACTAAATCGAAAGGTCTTTCTACCTTAATATAATTCAACTCATCTTCCACTCTGTAGTTTACCACCTTCGACTTTTGACACAAATCACAACTCCTCAACAGCTGTCTCACTCGTCTCTCCATGTTCCTGAAAATACATGATTCTTTTAAAACATTCACACACTTTTTAGCCCCAAAATGACCATATCTTATATGACAATCCCAAATAATCTTCTCTTCCAACCCTTCTGGCACTACTAATCTCCAATCACGCTCACCCCCTACTACCCTCTTGAACAACAAACCTTTGTAAATTTGAAAATATTGATTGTAATCTGATTCATCCAACTCCGTCTCCAAACTGTGTATTATTTTCCCAGACTTACCATCTGCTCTCTGCATGGTTTTGATATCCTTCAACTCTTCTCCAAAGATCCTGTCTTCTCTGCTAATCTGAAAAATTTCAATTTCCTTTAAATCCCTACCTGTTTTATTATTCTCGCAATCTACTCTGGAAAGAGTGTCGGGTACCTTATTCTCTGTTCCTTTGATATACTCCCACTCGAAGTTGTACTCCTGCAAAACAAGTACCCACCTGGTTAAACGACTGTGAGCAAGTTTACAAGTGTTGAGAAACGACAACGCCTTATGATCTGTTCGAATAATTGTTTTGTTGCCTAAGATGTACGTTCTGAATTTGCCGACTGCGAACACAATACTGAGCAATTCTTTCTCCGTTGTGGTATAATTCTTTTCGGCTGGCAACAATGATCGGCTGTCGAATGCAATGGTTAGATGTTCCCTCTCATCATCCTCCTGATACAGTTCCGCGCCTACTGCTACATTGCTGGCGTCCGTCTGCAAATAAAACACTATCAAAATCCGGATGGTTCATCATAATCATTTTACTAAAATTTCTCTTTATTTCTTTAAAAGCTCTACGCTCCACGTCTCCCCACTTCCATTGACTGTTCTTCTGCAATACAGCACTTAACTTTGGTGTGATGTGTGCGTAGTTCCTTTGAAATTTTCTATAAAAGTTGCACAGCCCAAGAAAACTCTGAAGTTGCTTGATGTTTCGTGGTTCAGGGAAGCGCATAATAGATTCGACCTTGTCCGGGTTGGCGGAAATTCCTTCCGACGTAATAATGAATCCTAGAAAATTAATCTTTGTTTGTAAAAATTTGGACTTGTCCCAATTTACGGTTAATCCTCCCGCTTCTAATTTTTCTAACACATACTTTAAATGGTCTTCAAAAGTCCGTGACGCTATCAAAATGTCGTCCACGTACACTGTAAGGAAATCTAAATCTTTTGGTCTAAAAATTCTATCCAATCATTTAATGAAACTAGCTACGCTGGTATTTAGCCCAAATGGTAGTCGCTTAAACTGATAATTTTTCCCATTAAATAAAAATGCTGTGTATGGCATACTTACCTCTGCTAATGGTACTTACCAATATCCGGCCGTCAGATCTAATGATGTCATGAACCTCACTCCACTGAACTTTTGAAATATTTCGTTAATTGATTCCGGTGATTCCTGGTCTGGTATGATGATCTGGTTTATCTTCCTCGCGTCTAAACACAATCTTACTCCTCCATCTTTTTTAATTACCACCACCAATGGATTTGAGTAGTGAGATACTGACCTCTCTATGATTCCACCTTCTATCATCTTATCCAACTCTTCTTGCACCACTCGTCGTTTAGAGTAAGGCACTGGATAGCTCCGCTGCATGAATGGTATGTGTTTCCTAATCTGTAACATACATTCATAATTTTTTGTCCTTCCTGGAACATCGGCAAACACTCTCTTAAACTGCGCTATTACCTGCCACAACGCTATACGTTGGCCACTCCTTATCACCTCACCCCCACTACAGAATTCATCCGCCCTTATCTCCCATACTGCATTATTAATATTACTCATTTCATTATCAACATCTTCAAAACACTCACCCTCCCTACACAAATTTATTTTAGTATCTATGTTATTCCTAACTACTCGCTTTTGTAACAATTTCACACCAGTTGTTTTAACTTTATTTATCACACTTTCAAATTAACTTTAACAGACCGATCACCCCCATCTAGCTCTAACACCTTCTTTTTGAAATTTATCACAGCTTTATTTCTTTGTAAAAAATCATTTCCTAATATGATGTCTAAACTTAACCCCTTGACTACCAAAAATGTATTATCAAAATTTATATCTCCAATTGAAAAACTTAAATGTATTTGTTTGGTCACACGTTTACTACGTACTCCCGTGACTCCTATTACTGTAACCCCTGCTACGGGTAGAACTGGAATATTCTTTTTAAATTCTTTTAACTCACTCAAAATGTTTTCAGCTACTACTGAAATCTCACTCCCCGTGTCAACAAGTGTTTTAAATTTCCTATTTTCTATTGTTACCTGGATTTCCGTGAGTCCAGCTCTCACCTCCATTGTTGTGTTATTTTCTTCCTCCAACAAGTCAACTATTATATCGGTTGTTATAACGTTAGATTGGACATCTTCTAATGGTCGGACCTCATGGGCTTCCGTGAACAGTGGTCGGGTCCTAGTTACCACTATTGACTTCAGTTTTCCGGCTGTGGCCTGCTGTTACTGGCGGTGGGTACCTGGTGTCCCCTTGTCGGTCCCTGGTTATGGTTTGGTGTTCCTCGGGTACTCAGTGCTCCTCGGTTTGTCGGTACAAACTGTTTGGGGTTGTTACTACTCCTTGGTTCGTTTCTTGGTACCTTACATTTGTAGCAATGTTGCATGTGGGCACGGTTCCCCGTCCTACACCTAGAACAACTCCACTCGCTTGGTTGCTGTAAATCAGTACGATACATATGTTTATTATGATTATTATTTCCATTATAATAATTCCTTTGCCGATTAAACTCTGTGTTATTATTATTTATATTATGTGGTATGGGTCGTCTACCCATTTCACGATCATTAATACTCTGTAGTATATCTAAAACTCTTTCTAGCTCGTTTAGAGTTTCTATTTCTTTGGTCATTAATGTGACCTGCACTTCTCTTGGTAAGTGCTTACTCACGTATCTAACGAATGATTTAAACGGTATTGGTGGCTCTAAGTATTTTGCCTCGTTATAAAGTTTTGTCACATATATTGTGATATTATTGTTATTAGGGTTATGTCCCATGAAATTGCCCGCTCCCATAATGCGGCGTCTTAAAGTTTCTTGTTCTTCCGTCCAATATTTGCCCTTAAAAGCTTTTTCAAAAGTGTCATAACAATCCCATTCTAACCTATGGGCCTCAGCCCATATTACTGAATTACCTTTGAAACACTTTACTATTTTGGTTAATTTTACTTCCCAACTACTACTACTGGAATAATTATAATCCCGTGTCTGATTCAAAAAACGCATGGGATGTATCACCCTGTTTTCATGGCTAAAATTTTCTAATTCTATTTCATTATATAAATCCCTAGTCACTACCACTCTATCATTAATACTTGAAATATTTTTATGAATTTCCCCCCCGTAACTCATTTTTCACACTTGTTATAGCTAAATCATCTATTTCTTTGATCTTATTTTGTAAAAGACTTATTCTACTCTTGGTATTTCTTTCATGTTCTGATATAGTATTATCTATAATTTCAATATTTTTTGTAATGTCTACAACATTCGATTCAACTTTCGCTAATTGACTTTGCAAAACATTTGTTTTCAATTCTATTTGGTTATTTCACTTCATAATTTGTTTAAATTCCTATTTGACTTTCTACATAAGTTAAACATTTCTTTTCTATTTCTGTATTTTGTAACTGTATCTGGTTTTTAACTGTGTCATTAATTGTCTCATAAATTTGATCAATTTTGTTATCCAAATTACTTGTTTTAGTATTAAATTTCTCATTAACTATCTCTACTGTGTGTTTCTGGATATTATCACAACGTGTTTCTATTTCGTTAATTCTCACATCAAAGTGACAATTTTGGCCTTTAATTTCATTCTTAATTCATCAAATTTGTCATTCAAGTTATTATATTTAACATTAGAATCATTTTTTGCTCATCTAACTTCATGTCTAACTTTAACAATAATTACATGATTGCACTAATCTCATCTGTTTTACTTTCGTCCCGATGTTGAGATGGGTGTTAATGGAACTGGATTTAATTCACTGTCTCTGGTTTCACTGATCTGACTAATTGGTTCAATTTAACGTCCATCTCACTCGTAACTGTTTCGTCTACATTATCATCTCCGCCAGTATTCATTTGCTTATTGTATAACTAACACATATAGTCTATAATGTAACTTAACCCTACCTTTCGCACGTGTTTATGTGCTTTTGAAATTATTTCAGGTAATTCACTCCGCTTCTCCTGTATGTATACTCTACATAAAATTAGGTCTTATGTAGAGTCCCTGTTCGCGAAAGCCATTTGTGATTAATTACTTTAATTAACAATAATTAATTAACTGGTTATATTTAATCTGATGTGGTATTACTATCGGGCACCATGTTACAAACAAATCATGTATACAGTACTTACCTAAGGTCAGAATTCGTGTTATACGAACTAGAGTCGAGGAGTATATTACCTGAAATAATTCACTCGTGTTTCTGTTTGTTACCATTGAAATTACCTTTTATTGTTAATTACGTACAAATGAATGGTGACTCTACTGTGTGGAAAACAAACATGCTACTATCCGCCATGAGGCGTAATTCAATTCTCAATTTAAATTTCCCCTTAAACATTTCACAAGCCCTCCAAAATAAATATGTATTATACTATTATAATATTGAAATGTTAAACATATTAAATATATATATGAATTTACAGTGGCACAACCCAGCACTTTTAATATATATTATTATTCTCTCTCTCTCTCTCTCTCTCTCTCTCTCTCTCTCTCTCTCTCTCTCTCTCTCTCTCTCTCTCTCTCTCTCTCTCTCTCTCTCTCTCTCTCTCTCTCTCTCTCTCTCTCCCTCTCCCTCTCACCTCTCCCTCTCCCTCTCCTCTCCCTCTCCCTCTCCCTCTCTCTCTCTGGTACAATTATTTATTATGAGCTCATTTAAGTTAATTTTGTTACTTGATTACTTTTGGTCATATTAAGAAAGATTCTTTGTATACTTTCGAGTATTAAAATTTTATATAATTTGGTTACAGCCAATTTGTACTTAGCTGTCACTTCCTATACTTTTGAGTTATCGAAAACGTCTCATCTGGATCACACACTCTCGAATCTGGACTGTCCTCATCATCGTTGATCACACGTTCCCGAATATGTAACGTCCCATCTAGATCTCACTTTTGCAAATCTGTAGCATCCCATCGTGGATTACACGCTTCCGATGTTTAACTCAAAAAATGTTAATATGTAACTGTTGTTAATAAACTTTTGGTGGTGTAAAATGTAGATAATCACACTTAGTGAATTCGCCGGCCAGCACGCTTCACTGTCTGGATGAAAATGACCACGTTTCACCACTAAGCATTGCAGAGGTGGGGCAACAACTACGTCACTGGTTCTTTGTTCAACGGCCAAGCCTCTGGCGTACAATTGTATGTATGTAGGCGCATCGCATTCTTTCGTCTGACGTAATCATGGGTTGGTCTTGTTTACTTGTTATTGTGACAAACAGTTTTTGCTACTTTTGTAATTTTCCACTGAATTCGGCACAAATCCTGTTAACTCAATATTGCGTTGTTGAAAATTCTCACCAAAGGGATATAAAATAAAATACACTAATTATGTTTGGAACCATAGTTTCCCAAAATATTAGGGTACCAGAATTGTACCGTCACAAAACCCCCTCAATTAAAGATTTATGCCGTAGCATAAAGGCTTTTCATTGACACATTTGTACTGCCTAAAGGGATCTGCTAGGATATGTCGCCACAACCCCCTTACTATTTATATGAAAAGAAAATACAATAACTCACCCCGTGGTCCGATGATGGTGACAGTACCTGCATGACCTTACTGGACTTTCTCCTTCGAGATCCCAACACCATAAGGCCAATCAGGCGCGTAATGCTCCTGCTCTAACGCGTTGGCCAGCTCAGGACCGCCGTCACAACACACACCAAACACTGAAACAATAAATCAAAAATATCAAAATAGTGGCTTGGTATAATGCTATATCCCTAACTGATCTGTTTCCCCTTAGCTATGTGCTGGTTGTGTAAGAAGCACTGGGTTTGCTTCAAATCAACAAGAATTATATAGAAGTGCCATTCTCTTCATTGACTACCCTTAACATTATAAATCTTTTCGATTCCCATTGATAATAATTAACCCTTTTTTGTTTTCATAATTAATATAATTATATAAGAAACATACATTTTTATATAAATGAAACATATAATCCAAAGTTTATGGATACAATTACCCAAAATCTCCCTCGTACTCAAATATTTTATATAAAAATTTTACTATTATTATTAATACTATTACCGTTAACAGTAAGTAATCTGGCGCTGTTAACAATATTTAAGATATCCCCTCTTTCTCCTCCACACACACACACACACACACACTATTTTCCCCCCTGAACTGTTGCATTCAGTTGCCTCCACAAGGACTGAGGCAGAAGGAGTGAGCACTTTTTTCTTTCTCTCTCTCCCATCCTTGCTTCAGCTTTAACAAAACCTTCAGGGTATGTACCCCTACTTTTATTCTTATAATATGCCCCTAAGGTCTACCACCCCTACTGAGGTGAAGTAGCCTATGCAAACAAATAATCTTAGATTCCCCTGAATCTCCCATTAAATTTCCAAGTTGAACCAATTTCATAGGCAACCAACCATGGTCAGGTTTAACAATTGCTGGCCACAGCTGGTTGTCGTCCAACCCACGATTAGTGCTGGTAAGACAGTAATCGCCCGAAATATGGGAATCGCAATAGTATGACACACGTTGTGTCTTATGTAGTCACATTTGGGACTACCCTAAAACTAACAATTTATACATATTACATATATAAATCCTCCTTACAAGACTAACACACAGCATAAACATAATAATCATATTATCACTGTTCATAAAGCAGTCTCAATACATCACCCATAGTATCACTATGTTCTTTTAACCACTTAAGGTTGTTACTTCAACATAAAATTTTATTTATCACTTGACAAAGATAAACATAATTTACATAATTTAAATGTTATCTCCAAAAAACGGTTGATTTCTTTCTTTATTTATGTAATTTGAGTATAGACACTTTTCAATTTCCAACTTTCACTTTTCAAAAACAATACCTTCTTACTACTGGATAACAAGTACAACAATGGATCATCTTAAATTTATAGGTTATACAGGAAAATAACTCCTTAATGAGTTAACGCTTTATGTTACAAAAATTTTGGATGTTCTATTCTATAATTTTAGATAAAACCAACATTCGTGAAAAAAATTGCCAATCATTATATTTTTTTTTTATCCCACGAAACAAGGGGTCCCCCTCCCCGTTCAACAATAAAATTAAATTTCTACTTGCACCAATTTGTGGAATAAGACCATCGTACTTTCACCCCCGTTGCTGAGGCTACCGCCAACCATGGTCCGCCTCCAAAATGCCAAAATCCACGATCAGAGGTGGTGAGTCTGTGATCGCCCGAAAATGGGGGAGAGTCCCTTCTAAAAAAAATAATATATACCAAATTAATACTCATACACTCGCTAATATCAAAAACAAAACAACAATATTTATAATACCTAAGATGACCAGTACAATTTTAAATTTGTAGCATTGTGTGTTCCTACTATCTCTCCGGTCACGTTGTTCTGCAACACATATGAATTTTGCATTTTAATCTCCACTACCTCATACGGTCCCTCGTAGAGTAGAAAGAACTTCTTGATTTCTTTGTCTTGCGCACTCGATAAGTCATGCCTTCTTACCAATACCATTGTCCTATATTATATTTAACCCACTTACCTCTGGCGTCGTGTCTACGTTTTCTCTGTTTGCCCTTTGCTGATTAAGTGTTTGTTAGCCAACCGGATTTTAATGTTTACAATCAGTTGTCCTGCTCTCAGGTGGATAATCGAACAGTTGTTCTAAAATTCTTGGTGGGCGTGTTCCTCTTACCAACTCATGGGTGTATAGCCGGTGGACTTGTGGGTGTACTGTTTAGCCAAGTTTCTACCTTTCTTACATACAATGGCCACTCGCTGTGTTTAGTGTGACAATAGGCTCTGAAGATCCTGCCTATTTCTCTCATTACACGCTCAGCCTGGTTGGACTGGGATGATACACAGCCGTATGCTTCGTGAGGATGCCTCCATCCTAAGGTCTGGCGCCATCTTCCACTGATAAACTGCGGCCCATGGTCTGATAAAATCACCTTTGGCTTACCCACGTTAATCATATAATCTTTCGTCACCTTTTCACTCAATACCTTACTGGTAGCTCTTTTCACGCTATACAATTTTACATATTTTGAAAGTGTCAAGCAATACAAATATATATATACTACTCCGCCTCTACCCTTCGGCAATGGTCCAACAAATCCACAGCAACTAAATCGAAAGGTCTTTCTACCTTAATATAATTCAACTCATCTTCCACTCTGTAGTTTACCACCTTCGACTTTTGACACAAATCACAACTCCTCAACAGCTGTCTCACTCGTCTCTCCATGTTCCTGAAAATACATGATTCTTTTAAACATTCACACACTTTTTAGCCCCAAAATGACCATATCTTATATGACAATCCAAATAATCTCTCTTCCAACCCTTCTGGCACTACTAATCTCCAATCACGCTCACCCCCTACTACCCTCTTGACAACAAACCTTTGTAAATTTGAAAATATTGATTGTAATCTGATTCATCCAACTCCGTCTCCAAACTGTGTATTATTTTCCAGACTTACCATCTGCTCTCTGCATGGTTTTGATATCCTTCAACTCTTCTCCAAAGATCCTGTCTTCTCTGCTAATCTGAAAAATTTCAATTCCTTTAAATCCCATACCTGTTTTATTATTCTCGCAATCTACTCTGGAAAGAGTGTCGGGTACCTTATTCTCTGTTCCTTTGATATACTCCCACTCGAAGTTGTACTCCTGCAAAACAAGTACCCACCTGGTTAAACGACTGTGAGCAAGTTTACAAGTGTTGAGAAACGACAACGCCTTATGATCTGTTCGAATAATTGTTTTGTTGCCTAAGATGTACGTTCTGAATTTGCCGACTGCGAACACAATACTGAGCAATTCTTTCTCCGTTGTGGTATAATTCTTTTCGGCTGGCAACAATGATCGGCTGTCGAATGCAATGGTTAGATGTTCCCTCTCATCATCCTCCTGATACAGTTCCGCGCCTACTGCTACATTGCTGGCGTCCGTCTGCAAATAAAACACTATCAAAATCCGGATGGTTCATCATAATCATTTTACTAAAATTTCTCTTATTTCTTTAAAAGCTCTACGCTCCACGTCTCCCCACTTCCATTGACTGTTCTTCTGCAATACAGCACTTAACTTTGGTGTGATGTGTGCGTAGTTCCTTTGAAATTTCTATAAAAGTTGCCACAGCCCAAGAAAACTCTGAAGTTGCTTGATGTTTCGTGGTTCAGGGAAGCGCATAATAGATTCGACCTTGTCCGGGTT
>CM068376.1:195870209-195971726 GCA_034769895.1 Magicicada septendecula | reverse complement strand
AACTTCATTGCCACTATTATTATTTATTTTACCTTCTAACACTGTAACGGGCCGAATTTGAGGGTTATTTCATTTTATTAAATTTTTTGGGGTTTGGTAAAATATTTGTAAAGTTTTATTTCCAACTGTGACCAGGCCACGTGTTGTATTGTAGCAGTGGTACAACAAAGGCAGCAATACGTTTCAACAATTGTGCAATCAGTACAGAGGAATGCACCCAACCTCAGTTCCAAGAACTTTGTTTATGTGTGACAGTGCGCCCGTATGCATCACACGAGCAGGTGCGCGGAGCGACGCCGAGTTATGAAACTCCAAGATGGCTAAGAGAACAATTTCTATTCACTTAGTTCACCATGCGGCCGGACGTAAAGCCTAAGTCCCGCCTATCTTGTGACGTCAGCCAGTGCCGAGCGAATATCCTATATGATCAGCATACAAATAACTGCATGGGTGGAATAGGACGAAGCTACGACGAAGAACCATGAGGCCTTGGTTTCCACAACAAAAGACGCAATCAAGTTAGCGACGAATGCTATGCCGCTCCCCGGCAGTCCGACACAGACCGAACCGGACGGTACAGCCCCACGGGGCTACTTTTTAAGAAAATTTTATAAATTGCCAGTTTTAAAGTGAATTAACAGTTTAAAAACTATGTGACCGCGGTTAAGATCATACAGTGGAGAACATATACATTTAGTTTCGGACACCAGTAGCAATTAAAATGCGGAATAGTGAGTTCGAATGAAGACCACGTTGCCGGCTGGAGTATTGCACCACATGTTTAAGGGTTTGGGGTAATTAAAATGTTGAGGGAGGGTTATTAAAATAAATTGAGTGTATGTGAGAATGGCAGGCTGGGCTGTGTTATGTGCACTAGAATAAGGTAAGGTAGTTATTATGTTGTAAAAAATTTATAATGCTGTACTTCAAAAGCTATCAAAACACCATGTGGAGAGAGTAACATTTTTTCGTATTTTATACATGGAAATGATGTTTAAATAATCGTAAAATAAAAAAACATTATTTTTTCAATGATATTTTGGTAAGCAAAGTCATTTAAAAAACCTTATTTCATTTGATGTGCTGTCAAGTTCGCCGTACGAACGGGGTTCGTCCCCACTTAGAGATCAGGCCAGATTAAGACGCAAAAGGTAAGTGGAAGTTTGCAATATAATTCATTATTAAAATGTAACCGAGGGTTACAACACCACATTTTTAACTATATCATCATAATTACCACTAGTTTTAAATTAGTTACTTAGGTACCTTAGTATTTGTACCTTCGTTATTTTTGTTCTCGTTACACTCACCTGTAACTGTACCATTTTCTACCTCCTCCTTCAGAGTTCTACTTTCGTTTATTTCGTCTTGTATTTTATTTATATTGATAGTCGTCTCACCTATCATTCCAGCAATAATCTCACTCCGTTTTTCTAGTTTCTTATTTATTTCTCTTAATTTTTCGTCTTGTTTGTTTATTTCCGTTTTCAGCTCTATGTTACTAGCATTTATCTCTGACTTGATTTCAATCTTAAATTCATTCAAACTCGTGTTTAAATTATTATTTTCTGACTTCATTTCAGTTTTAAAATCATCTAAACTCGTGTTTTGTTGTTCAAACTTATTATTCATTTCTGACTTGATTTCAGTTTTAAATGCATTCAAACTCGTGTTCAAATTATTGTTATTCTTATTCATTACTTCCATAATCAACGCTAATTGATTAAAATATATCTACATTATTGCTTTTGTTATTCTTAGCGTCTACCGTTTCAATTTCGTCTGCTGTTTCATTTACGCTCTCGTTAATATTTTCGTTCGTCGATATTAAATTGTCTAATATTGACCCCCCCCTCTACACTCTCACATAAATTTGCATTCGTATTTTTCTCTGCCATTTTCGACTAGATTGTAAATTATTTAATTTTAATTTACAACGTCCATGTTCGGGCGCCATCTGAAGTAGTTCTCAGTAATTAATGATTAATTTTGCATTACCTTACCTTTATTTGGACGTCAATTATAAATCTTGACGTTCATGTGAAAATTAAACAAGGTATCGTCTAGTGTACTCGGCAGAGAAAAACAGGTCAATGCAAATAAACAAGTACACATTTATAAGATCATATAAAACATTACTTTATTTCTTTAACATGACATTCATTTCTTTTTCTACGTATTCTTATATAATTATATTACAACATACTGTGATAGCTCATTATAGAATGTTATCAACTAAACATATTAAAAGAAAACCAAATATTGAAAATACACATTATAATCGGTATACCTTAAATAATTAACGCAACCCAGTGTTTTTGTTCATTATGTAATTTTCACACTCCCATATATACATATATGTATATATATACTATTTCTTTAAATCCCCATTTCCTTTTTTAATTAATAGCTTTTTTCTTTGTTTTATCAGAATTTAAACAGCTGTATACTATGTTAAAATTTGTTCAAAATATAGGAAAAGTTCAAAAGTTACTCATCCTCATTGCTAATCCTTTCGCCACCAATTCGAATTTGTTATTTGCCACACCGATATTATTTTAAACTGTTAACATTGTTATTAATGAATGTCCACTCGTTTCTCACTCCGGAATTTTTCAGGCGTGCTTTTTTCGTGTGACCGTTGGCCGACTCGCGCGCACATACGCATGAATTCGCACCCCTTTTGACAGTATCGGCAAAAGCTTCTCAGCAGATAAAGAGGCTAGTGAAGATTTTAAAAAGTAATTTGCAAACATCATTTCTTCAGAAAAATTAACACCTGATCGAGTGTACAATGCTGGACTTTCCTACCGTATGCTGCCCAGTAGAACACTAGCTTCAAAATTGGACGACTGCAGAGGGCTGTAAAAAGTAAGGACAGAGTTACTATTTTATGTTGCAGTAACATGAATAAGGGAAACATAAATTCCCTTTAGTTTGGATTGGAAGATCAGAAATCCGCGTGCTTTAAAACATGTGAATCAGGCATCCTTGCTTGTTGTATCACAACAAATGCATAGATAGACTAAATTTTTAAAAACTGGTTTCGTGAAGAATTCATGCCCGAAGTATGAAAATATGTAACAAACAAAAGTTTGCTATTGAAAGCCGTGTTGTTTGTTGATAACACCCCCCATGATGCGAACATAGAACTTAAAAGTGGCAACATTACAGTAAAGTTTTTTCCGCCCAGTGTAATTTCTTTGTTACAACTGCTGGATCAAAGTGTATTAGAAAACATCAAAGATTGTACAAGAATCAACTTCTAAGAATAGTACATGAAGTAACCAATCAAACCAACATGATTACACAGTTGAAAGAAATCAACATAAAAACTAAATATCACTATTGTTTGACGACTCGGAACACTAAGTTTTTTATAAGTAAAATCGTAAAGATTTACCTTACAGCCTAAACCGGCTTTCACCTTTAGAAGGCTTCATCAGAGGCTGCCGTAGGTAGCGCTGTCCGTCTTGTTGTTGGCGACAGGATAGTTTTTCGAAAGATCGATGCTGTGTGTGTGTGTGTGTGTGTGGTGAGATGTGTTCGAATAATGTGTGTGATTTGAATTGTGTCTGTTCGTTTAGGATGTCGTTTTTATTTGTTTTTGTGTGTTATTTAACACATATATATAACACATATAAAACACACAAAAACAAATAAAAACGACTACTGTAGTTTAACTACTGCAATCAAATAATATATAGTGTAGTATTTATGAAAACTATAAATAGTTTTGGGAAAAATATAAAATTGTAAAGTATTGAGCTTTGAATATACTGTAGTTCAGTAGTTTACATTAAAATATTAGGTCCTGTGTTATCCAGATTTTTGTTAATCCGGATGACCTCCGGTCCCAGTTGATCTAGTTAAAACAGGTTGTATTGTAATATAATTATATTAATATACATAACTAATCATACATATAATAATAATTAGAATACTTATTACACTATACATATTATAGGGTAATTATAATTAACATAGGAAAAAATAGTATTTGAATATTTATTATTAATATTCTTTACCAGTATATTATAACACACACACATACACACGCACACACATGCATTTTCACACAAACACTTTGTACATTTTTTTAATTGTCTCTGTATTGTGCATAGAAATGATATGACAATAACAAGTATCAAAATGTGCACATAAACGTTTTAAAAATTCTGTGTATTTTCTGGCTGAACCTACAAATCATTTTGTCACTAAGCTCTGTATACTTTCACAAATGAGTAGCTATTATTCACTCAATAAACATGTGAATTCACTTTTTTGTTAAATTCCAAATTCATCATGCTTGTTTGCTGAACTACTGTGTCATGCTCGGAATGAGGCCTTTCAATGTCTCTAATATTATCAAGTCCAAAACCATGACGTTACTGTTTTTTTTAACTTTTTTTAACAAACTTTAATCCCTTTTTATTGGTAACTGCTAGTAATAATTAGTGCTCACCATGATTTCCATCAACTAATCCATAAATATTTATTTATGTTTCAAACAGAAATATTCAGATTCAAATACAGAATAGACAATTTCTCTCACACACAGAATTCTCCTGTAACATGAACTTGTTTTACATGTGCATGATTTGATGGAGATGTGCTGTGTTGCTGTCAGGAGCTGTCTCCTTTTTTTAAAAATATATTTTAATTTTTCTACCTATTTTTTTAGGGGAATGTTTAATTCCCTCTGTTTTTTTGTCTTTAAAGACTCTTAATTAAGTATTCATTCACTATGATTGTGATACAGATAAACATTTTGACTCACTTTTCTGTAGCACCTTGAATTTTATCACTAAATGAATTGTATTGCAGTGAGAACCAAATTATAGTTTGTAAAACTTTGACCTTTATTTTTTACTACTTCTTGCATTTTAATAACAGGCATTAAAAGCTGCGCACATTGGAATATCGCTGTCGCAGGCAGAGGCATCAATAGCTGCACCATTCACATCATGTATTCCAAACATCAGCTGTGTTCTTGAACTTGTCAGGGAAGGTCGGTGTGCTCTTGTAACCAGTTTTGGCCTTTTTAAATACATGGCTTTATACAGTTTGGTCCAATTCACAACTGTAATAATGTTGTATCAGGTATGTTATATCAGACTGAATAAAGGCAATATTTACACTTTACAAAAGTACTTTATTCCATACTTTCATTTGTGATATTTAAGAATATGAAGTGTCCTTATATAGTATCCTAAGGTGTGTGTGTGTGTGTGTGTGTGTGATGGACAGCTGTCACATAGAGTAAGTAATCGAGATATGTGTTACTGGATGAAGTGGATTTATTAATGATGCTCTCCTTTTATGACAATCTACTGAGGTTTTAATAAAGTTTATAACAAAATAATTAAACTGTCTCTGTTGACCTTTCTAACACAAAGATTTACTTTCTAGACAATGAAATAACTTAGAATTTAAAAGTTCTTTTGTCTTATTTTCTATAAAATCTTTACTGATGTGATAAAATCTTTCTTTTAAATAATGTCTTTTTATTGTACATAAATAATATAGGTTAACTTTCCTTTAATGTCAACTGCAGGTCCTTCAGACAATGTGTTCATCCTGGATAATCCTGGATATGGATGAGTACATGGGTTGATATACTCTGTCCAGCCTCAGGATCACTTTCAGGCATGTAGAATTTCTCAGGAGCACGGTTATATACTTTCACTTTGAACAGATATTGTTACTGCTAAAGTAGTGTATTATGCTCACACTTTATCCAGACGGCTTAAAGTGTCTATACACCCAAGTCGAATATCTTCAACTTTAGTGGAATAGCACCCTTATAATAATTTTTACAGGAATTATAGAAAATTTAACTTGTGTTAGTTGTGATTAGCAGACCAATCATCATGAACCACAGGGCACTTACGCATTATCAATTTCAAAGCGAGATTGATGTGTTCAATTAAAGATAGTGCCATCAACTGAATTCTTGTAATATGATTGGTTCTTCAGTAACCCCTACTCATGATTTTTCTAAAGATAATCAATACTCTTGTCCAAGAAGCCTTCCGAACAGAACAATTCTTGTTCAAAACACCTGATAAATTATAGGCTGAAATTATTATAACCTGATATTACGACAGAAATTATAGCCATACAACCTTTTCACTCAAGGTATGCATACATTTATTTACTGATTTAAAAAAATAACTATTGTCGTCGGTTATATCTTTATATTACAATCATTCTGCTATAAGTCCCATCTAACTTCCCATATCATGATTACATGAAACATCCCATAATTATCATGAGATGTATGTAAACTTGCCCATATGTTTTTCATCATTGAGTTCCAAATGAAGTTCTCTCGTAAGGTGAGGTAACACCTATAGGCACAATCATCCACCAAGCTTTTATGGCATGCCCAATTTATATCTTCCACTAAATGTTGAGGTACAATAATCTTCAAGCGGCCATCCATACGTTTGTAGAGAACATTCTCCTCCACTTTAGAATGCAGATGATCTCTCTGTCGTAAATGATTATCCTTCCTCTTCAGTAAGCTAGGATCCTGGTCCTGTTCTATGCCCAAGTTACAAAGTCTTTGTTTTAATTCCTGTGGGATCTCATATTTAATAGATATAATTTTAACATTGGTATAGTTTTTGTGTATATGTTTAGTTACTTTATTATTATTCATATTATTATTGCAGTAAACGTGACCCAGTGGCCACCTTTCTAGGAACAGATTTTATTTTCCATAAGACCAATGTAAATTTCCCCTCCATTAAACAATCACCCCCTCCTTCGGTCAGCAGTCAGCCCATAACGGGTACGTTCACTTGCTTAAACGGTTACCTGTTAGATGTTCAGTCATATGGAATACAATACAGTAGACAAAATGGTTTGACAATACAGGTTTCTAGGAATACTCAAGTATGTTTATACCTGATCTAACTAAAATATAAGGTAAACGATCTAGCTGTATGTACCTGTTTACTTTTAAAGTTGCAAAATTTTATTTGTACACAATAAATTGTTGAAGTCTTCATAACGTTGAAAGATTAGTAAGCTAATGTTCTGAATTGTTGAAACAGTTATAAGGTTGAATTGGCCTAAGTGATCCTCGTGTTCTTGTAATTTGTAGTGTAGTTTAACAGCGTGTCAAAAATGAATAATAAAGGAGGATGTTTAAATTTCGAAGCTAAGTGAAGTGTTATTTTTACAAGTGATAAAGGGTGTTTCAGCAAGAAAACTTGCCAGAGTTTTTAAATGTGGAAGAACCCAGATTAGCAGCATAATCCAAAATATAGACTAAATTTTGAAACAGTGAGAAACCAATATGAATTGGCACATAGAAGAAAAAAAAAATGCGCATCAAAGCATTGATAAGTAAATGAAATTTTCTACAAGTAGTTTAAATATCTTTACTCAAAGAACTCCCAGTTAGTGGAAATATGTTATGGGAGAAGGTACTTGAAATTGCTATTGAAATTAAAGTCGAAAATTTCTTAGCAAGCAATGGATGGCTGGCATGGGTGGATTTGCTGTACTGCCGCCCCCTCCACCCTCTCCTATCTCTCTCCCTCATTCCCCCTCCCTTCCCCTCTTCGATTTCACATCCTCTTTCCCCCCCGTTTGATTGTCTGCCTCGTTTCCTTTGACTGTCAGGTGAATTATATTTCATGTAAAAATAAATAAACATTGATAATATAAATATTTACTTGTCAGAAGAAAATAATTAATTTTAGTTAGAAATTAAGGGAAACGTAAATAAAATCACATAAAATATGGGTACAAACATTATTTATTAAATGACAAACGGAAAATACTGGAATACTGGTACAGTTATATATGCAGCTCAACTAATTTTATCGTATTCAAAGATTACAGCACAGAAATAATAATAATGCAACAAATACTGAATAATGTTAGTTTTATATGAAACAAATGAAATGGAAATCGTATTACTTAGAAAAATCTAGTTATAACAAAACTATATATGCAACTCAACTAATTTTATCGTATACAAAGATTACAGCACAGAAATAATAATAATTCAACTAATACTGAATAATGTTTGATATGAAAATAATGAAACTGAAAACATATTACTTGGAAAAATCTAGTTATAACAAAAGTATTGACATTTTTCTTCAAGATTTTGTTTGGGCAAAGACATCAATAACTTCAGAAAAATCCATTGACATTAACATGTCACCTTCGATTGACAGTACCGCCAGCGAGTTTAAGCGATCCTCTACCATGTTTGTGCGGAGATATGTTTTTACTCTTCTAAGCCATGAAAAGGCTCTTTCCGCTGAACAATTGGAGACAGCCGTACTCACAAACATTCTCAGAGCATTGATCTGTATCGTTGTAATATATAAAAGGAGAGTGCGAGAGAGAGAGAGAGAGAGAGAGAGAGAGAGAGAGAGAGAGAGAAGGGGCAGAGGAAAAGTGTACTCTGAATAGAGTAGTAATAGAAAACAAAAAATGAAATTTAAACTAGACAGGGTGTGCTACAGAAATAGGTAAATACGTGTGTGTGTGTGTGTGTGTGTGTGTGTGTGTGTGTGTGTGTGTGTGTGTGTGTGTGTGTGTGTGTGTGTGTGTGTGTGTGTGTGTGTGTGTGTGTGTGTGTGTGTGTGTGTGTGTGTGTGACATGTTTAAACACCTTCTTTGCTAATGTTGTACATACTGTTAAGATTTTGTTATTGTATATGTTTTATAGAGAGGTGTCGAGCTGAGTAATACAGAATTTCTATTTGAAGACTTAGTGATAACAACAAGTCTGGCAGTTGTGATGGGCAGAGCTGGACCTGCTAAACATTTAGTCTCCCAGAGACCAGTTGCTAGTCTGGTGGCTGGACCTACTGTGATTCCGCTGCTTCTGCATATTCTGGTTACTGTACTAATCCAGTATAGTGCATTGGTTTTCCTTGGACAACAGCAATGGTAAACTTATAATCATAAGAAAGATCTATAAACAATTTTGTAGCATGTTAGTTTGTAAATAATACTAACTTCATACATTGAGGAAAATGATTAATCACTGAGAAAAATTATTGGAAATAGGATAGAATATACAAATAAATCTTATGTTATTAAGAGAACTGCTATAAAATATACACATCAGCTCTTAATTATGTTTAAGTAATGGAATTATTGTAAAATAATTGAATACTTTTGTTTATTAAAAAATATTAAGTGTAGTATACAGTTCTTAGTCTTTTAAAGCACTACGACTTTACATGGACCTCGGCGTCCTCCACTATTCGCCTCCAGTTACTCCTTCCTGCCATGTGTATCCAGTTCCTGATTTCCACCCATCCCAAATTTGTTTCCACCTCCTGCAGCCATTGTCTTCTCAGTCTTCCTACCCACCCCATACTTCCACTTCACCAAACAGGTTTCTCTTGAGCTGCCTACCTTGATGCAACTTCTCCACATGCTCTAAACAGCCGATTTTTGTGGATTTAATAAGTCATACATCTCCTCCTTCAAATATAGTAAAAATCTCACATTTGTTCCTCTTCCTCCAAATGTCACCTTCTTTTACACAACCAAATATTTTTCTTATAATTTTTTGTTCAAAAACGTAAAGTGGAGTTATTCTGTTGTTAGGTCCAAGCTTCTTCAGCTTCATGTGTTACCACTGGCCTCATTAGATTTTTCTAGAGTTTCATTTTAATAGGTTGCAAGATTATTTTAAATCTGAAGATTCTTATTTGCATGGTTTCTCTGTTTCCAGGACTTATATTGTTGTTGATTCCTTGAATTGCCAATTCAGAAGTTATATTAACTAAAATATACAACACTTAGTCACAACCAGATAACCCAGAAATTTAAACAAATACAATCTTATTTTGTTACAATTTTTCACTGTTTTTTATTGTGTTATATAAACAATTGACAAAACACAGCATGTCACTGTAGTCCATGAGTTGTAACTAAGAAAATTTAATGATAATTGATCCAATAAGTATTTTTAATTTTATTTATTTAATCTAAACTCTTATAATAGACCATGATGTGTAGAGAAGTTAACAAAAAATGAAAATTCAAAATAAATCAATTTTTTTAATAGTTTTAATAATTAATAGAATACCATTAATGTATTGCATGTACTCATTCAGGTATATACCTGTCAACCCTGATGATATGAAGGGAGGTGCAGTTCAGAGCTGGGAAAATACATCAGTATTTTGTGTTAGTTGCTACCAGTATTTCATCTTAGCATCTGTATTTGCTAAGGGTAAACCTCATCGACAGCCATTGCATACAAATTGTAAGTCCCATATAAATTTTCTGTAATGGTATATTATAACGGTAAGAACCTCTCTTAATGACCTTATGTTATATTTTAATGAGCGTGTAATCGTAATAAATAACACTAGAAAGTTTTATTAAAATTCATGTAATTTTTCTATTAACAATTTCTTATTTGGTTTTCGGTTTTAAACTCATTATTATTTTTACTTGCTTCTTACGTGCAATTTGCACTTTTATATCACAAATAAGTCTCTTATCTATCTTACGATTCCAAATTATCATCATTTTTAAGTGCTTATTACGCATAATTCTTAATACTACCTTACACACAAACATATTATATACGGTAATGTTTTAATCTAATACATTATTATCAAATTTTCTACTGCTCTCAGCTAGCTCAATTATTATTTTATTTCATCTTTTAATTATCTAATTCTTTTTTTTCTTTATAACTACTAAATTCTCTTCATAACTGCATCTACGTTATTTACTGTTACTTCCTCTAACGAGGTTGTCATTTATTATTAATAATTATAGATTTTGAATTTACAGTTGCTGCTAACTTTTATTGTTTAACAGTCTTCTCATATTATGGTACTTAATGTACAAACACAACACATTTACAATTATACAGTTATTTGAATCATCTTAGAATCTAATTGTCTATTCTTTTTCTCTTTTCTTTGATATTTAAAGTCTTTTGATTTAGTCTCGGTTTCTTATGAATACATGGTTATTTGTCACCTTGTTATTTGTGTGGTGCATCTGAAGCGTGTCCTCTTCGTCCTGGATATGAATGACCCTTATTGTCGTGGAAGTCCTGGAGTTGGGTAGTCTTGGAGTCTTGTAGTCCCTCGTCACTGGATTCTCGTATTCTGCTTCATTGGATGCTCGTACTCTGCTGCATTGGCTGCTCGTACTCTGCTGCATTGGCTGCTCTGGCTCTGCTGCATTAGCTGCTCGTACTTTGCTGCATTGGCTGCTCGTACTCTGCTGCATTAGCTGCTCTGGCTCTGCTCCATTAGCTGCTCGTACTTTGCTGCATTGGCTACTCTGGCTGTCGATCGACTCTAGACGCTCTAGTAGTTGGACATAGCCTCCGGCAGTCCTGATGATTGAACCAAAAAAGTTGTAGTTCTTGGACAGCGCCTCCGGCTGCTTTGATGGTCGGACGAGTAAGAGAGCGATGATTTATACCCAAGGTGCCGAAATCATGTCTCGACAATATTCTGCCTGTTCACAATTGTCGAGCGCGTCACTTTTAATCCCGCTTTCTAATGATACTTCATTTGCTCGTCTTCGTGAATTGCGAATTCTTTGACACATTATACGATATTTCTTCAATCGTTAATTTTTAGGCGTTCATTATGCACAAAACCGTTTTTCTTTGTCTTAATTACTCTAATTACTATTAAATTTTAACTTCTTATCATTTCACTTTTTGTTCGTTTCGCACTATTTTTTATCTATGTGTTTGTGTTATTTTAACGAACATTTTGGTGTCTTCAGTTTTTCGCTACTATGCACACAAGCCTAGTAAATTAATTAAATACAATGAATTTATATCGTTATCGAAAGGATGGCGCCTTTCATGAATGAACCGGTCGTCACACACACATATACTTACTTGTGTACACAAATGCAGAGAGCAGCTGCTTTGCTCCTGTCCTAACACGCAAGTCAGATGTTTCCATTACAATTTATATTGCAGTCTGAATTATTATTATTATTCAAATGCATTATTTATATCTTCTAATTGCTTATTTAAAATACTCAATGCAATGCACAGTACTCAACATAATTTTACTGTTGCATTATCCCCCTAATTAATAAAAAAAATTTAATAACTGGTTTATTAAATTTTTGTTTTGTCATCTACATTAGATAACGGTCTATAAAAAATAACTTTCTATTTTTTTTTTATATCAAGCACATTTATTTACATTTAGTTCAAATAATAATGACTAATTTAGTATTAAATTTACCCTTATGTGTAGTGGGCTGAACAATTATTCTCTCCCCCCCATCCATGTTGAGTTGGCTTGTTCCATTATATCCGCTTCAAGTGGCGTTTATCTTTAATTGTCGTAGTGACCTAGTGATTTATTCATAGACTTTTCTTAAAGAGCTGGCGTGGTATTTGCCTACTTCTTTTAGTCTTATGTCATCATATACGATGAAAGTTTGTTGTCCGATCTGTCTTTGCAAAGTGTACGGTCCATCGTATAATCTGAAGAATTTCTTTGCAGTATTATCACTACGCTTCCCTACTGGATTCGTCTTTAACAATATCTTCTCTCCAACATTAAACTTCAGCAACTTGTGCATCCTGTTAAATCTCTCTATTCTCTCATTGCCTTTTTTATAATTTGCCGTTTCGCATTTGCAATTTCAATGCTTAATGGGACTGGTATGGTCTGATTATCAGGTTTCTGAACATACTTTCACCAGAATCGATTGGGTTGCCGATCTTCTTCAATCTCTATCGGTGTATAACTCGTAGCTTCACTATAATTTTCATTAATAACTTTTTCAAAGAACGATAAATATTCTGCCCATCTATTATGTTGTTTATGGCAGTAGATTCGTAAATATTTACCTAACTCCTTGTTCACTCTCTCGGCTAAATTTCTCTGTGGATGTCTGATGGATGTGAGTATGGGTTGTATTCCGTTTTCTTTTAATATTCTACTCCATACCTCACTTTGAAATTGCACTCCTTGATCACTAAGAATCCTTTTCATTTTACCATGTTTGGGAATATACTTTTGTAACAGAATTTTTAAGACAGCTTTAGTTGTGGGTCGCATAATTGGATACATATGAACTGCTTTGGAAAACACGTCTATACAGACTAGTATGTGTTTAACCCCCCGACTTGATCATGGTAAGGGCCCCAAAAAATCCACTGTAATTAATTCTCCCTTCGCTTCTTTCTGTATACTCTGCATCTCCACATAGGTATGCAGATTTGGTTGCTTAGCCATCTGGCAATCATAACATTTCTTTAATTCACTTTTAATTTTCCTCCACATATTATTAATTATAAAATCTTCTTTAAGGGATAAATAACACTTTATTGCCGATGCATGAGCTAAGCTCTCATGAGTTGGTTTGATTAGCTTATGTAACATTTCATTCGACAACAGAACTTTCCAGTCATACTTTATTAATTTGAAAAGAACGTTGTTATATATTTTATACTGAGCTGGTTGTTGAGATTGATTTTTTAAATTGCTCACTGTAACATCCCGATTTTGTTCATCTGCTAAATTTTGTAGCATTTCTTTTACTTCATTGCTAGCTTTGAATTTAATAGGTAAAAGACATATTTCATTGTCCTCCTTATCGTACCTCTCTTCGTATTCTTCTGGAACATAACGACTTAAAATATCTGCAACGCTATTATCCTTTGTAACGGGACATTTAGGCCTACCCGGGGTAATAAATAAATTTTATGGTGTTTAATAAAAAGTAAATAAAATTTGATGATGTAATAATAATTTTGGGAGACATAAACGTAAATTCATCATATGGTAAATTTTATTGGAACAAAATTAGAAAAAATAATTGTAAAATATTATTCATGAATTGAAACAACGCAGCAGACCGGCATGTGGATTTGTGTCAAGGTCAGCTCCAGACACTAGTAAAACAGTAAGATATTGTGTAACATAAAGTCAGACGATATTACGTCAGTGCATACGTCACGCTGGAATTCAGGCGTGGCAGCCCGACTTCACATATTAAATGCATATTGGCGTAGTGATACAACATTTAGAACAATGAAAGTTTGTAAAACAGCCGCGGTCACTTTACAAAGTATTGCCGTTCGTCTCATCCCAGCCTGAAATAACAACTCGCGCGAGTAACACCTACAAAGTTCTAGAACGTAAATTGCGGGCCCGCAAAACAGCAAAAAATGTGAATAACATATTTAAAATGTGATATAAAAGCAAAATTCATACATAAAATGTAATTAACAATTTTCTTTATACAATAACAGTTTCGGAGATTATCAGTTAAAAATAACAAATGTGCGCGTAAAACAATGTGACGTCTTCAGGACACATTAGTTGAACAGCTAAGTAACCTTCGGATATATTTATGATCCGATAGTCAATCAAATAAATGTAAACTCAGAATTTTAATATGATTAAAAGGGAATAATTTTAACAAGAGATCTCTAAGGGAAATGGGTAACTCTGTGTGTGTGTGTGTGCGTGAGTGAAAGTATGTTGTCCTAAGAAGGCTGGTTTGCGGTAGTTAAGATTAGTTATGTGTCATTCATTGTTATTTTGAATTTATTTACCATTTTATCTTTTTATTATCAAGAGAATATCATGTAATCAATACTTAGATTAATATTAATCTCACAAAAAGTGAGGGAGTGGAAGTAATATTTGGTTTGTGTTAAAAAATGAAAAAATAAGAAAGATAACAATAAAACTTAATTAATGGAAGTAAGTAAAGCTTTCTTTATTTCAAACAGCCATAATTCTGTTCTCCTGTGTTCGCCGAAATGAACCTGACTTGGTAAGTAGAAATTTTTCATACGTAGTTGGCAAACTTTAAAAAATGGCGTCTGAAAGAAATAGACGTCAACCAGTGTTTATGTGCAAATAGTAAACAAACAATGAAAGTAATAAATTGAAAGTAACAATGGTGCCCGGAACTTAGGGACATTTTATATAAAGAAATTTATATAAAATATAGGTCTACTTGGGAGAACAGAAATGGTTGTTCGAGGTAACTAAAAATATGTAAAGATAAGTAGTAAGGTTATGTTACAGTGTTATTGATAAATGTGTATAATAGATAAGTAAAAAATTAAATAAAAATGATGAATACTAATGAAAATATTAACAATGAAGTCAGCTTCACTGACAGCCAAACAGAAAGTCAAATAAATAGTGACTCAGGAATTCAAACAAATGAAAGTAATGTTGACGAGTCTAAAATAAGGAATGAAATTGAAATTCATTCAACACCCATT
Organism: Magicicada septendecula; assembly: GCA_034769895.1. Classification (NCBI taxonomy): domain Eukaryota; kingdom Metazoa; phylum Arthropoda; class Insecta; order Hemiptera; family Cicadidae; genus Magicicada; species Magicicada septendecula. The sequence continues at coordinate 195,956,485 of CM068376.1, read as the reverse complement.
TCAATGAATCAAAATAAAAAAGTTGACGACAGTAGTATGTTAAAAGATTTGTATAGTTTGATATGTAGTATGAAAGAAAGTTAGAGAAACAACACAATGAAGTAAATAACAAATTTGATAAATTAAGCAGTGACTTTGATAATCGTTTGGATAAATTGAGCAGTGACTTTGAGAGTCGTTTTAATATAAACGAAAGTAATTTTTGCAAAATAAGAAATGAAATAAAACAAGTTAATAAAAATTTAGAACGTAAATTAAATCAGATACTGAATAAGAAGTTAGGTGACAATGTTATAGTTATGACAAATAATAATAATGACAAAATAGTGGAAGAGGTAGTGTTAGATAATAAAGTATTGACTAGGGATGATAATGATGTTAATTACAATTCTGAGGTAAGTAGGAGTGGGAATTATGACAATATATGTAAAAATATGGTGTTAAAGAATAATGGGGTAAATATTGAGAGTACTGATGAAGTTGTAGAATGTAATAATGGAATGTTAATGTGTGTTTATGAGTCAGAGAGAAAGTGGAGAGAGAGTATACAGGTAGAGAATATAGTGGGGGTAGATTTTTCCTGTGATGTTGTAGTTGGGGGTGAAGAAAAGGGTTCACGAGTATATTTGGGAGACATGGTCTGCAAATAGTTGTCCCTGGATTTTTTGTGCACCTGATAGGTGGTGCAGCAATAAAGTTGTAGCGTCCCCTGCATATATTGAGAGAGAAAGTGTGATATGGTGGTATGAAGAGAGATATTTAGATAGAGAGTTGTGTGTAGATAGGGAGATAGAATTATATCAGTTAAAGAGAAATTATAAAGAGTTGAAAGAGAAGTTAGAATTGAAGGAAATAGATGATATAAAATACTTACCTTGTAAAATAGAGATGGATAATTATTTTGATGATGTAATTGATATAGTGGAGGAATATGATGATAAAATAACTTACCTTATGTTGAACAAAAATACTAACGGAGACAGAACTGAAATTACCAATGTAGACAGGTTTTATGAATTAATGGTAGACAAAAATGTATTTAATTATTGTGTTGATATAATTAACGAAAGTAGTCATTACAATAGTAATGATAGTGTAATGAGTGTGAGTAAGGACGATAATTATTATATAAAAGTAAGACTAATACACGATGATGGAGTGTGAATGGAAACTCAATGAATGGACATTTTAAATATTTTAGTTTATGGTTCTGACCTTGCTAATTTAGGAAATGAGGTGTGGTAAACTGAAAAATAATGACAAAAGATTGTAAATAAATTTATAGTGAAATTAATTGTGTTTGTATTGTAAAATGTTTTATGTAAACAATGTGTGTATGTAGTAGAAATTGTTTTAATAATAATAATAATAAAATTGTGGCAGACTAAATAAATAACAAGAATAATTATGAAGGTAATTAATGAATTGTAATTGTTTTGGAGTAAAGTAATTGAAATATGTTGTGTTCTTGAATAATTGATGGAATTAAAATACTTTGAGATGTTTAAATATTTTTGATTGATTTAAAATGTTATATAAAGAGATTTTGATGATGAATTTAAATTATTTGTATGAGAGTTAAAATTGATAACAAATAGTGATAAATATAAAGTTGTAAAAGATAGAGTTGGGGTGATAATGATAAATAAGGTATGTGAGTTAGTCAAAGGTAATTTTAATGGGGTGTTAGAGAGAACAATATTATTGTGAATAAACGTAATGTAGACTTTGAGTATTGATAGTGACACAGTAGCTATTGGGAAAATATGTAGAGTAATGAGTGATATATTGAGGTAATAAAGAAATGGAGATATTTTGTAGATGAAAATGATGTAATGGGAGAGTAATTAGATGATGGGGATTTTTGTAAGGGGTGGTGTGATAAGGAGTCCTCAACGAAAAGTGTTGTGGCGGGAGGGGAACCGATATGCGCCGGAAAGGGTTACCTAGGGAGGGTCCGGGAACCAAATAAGGGAATGAGCATTAGGAGGGAACACATATCCTGAGTACAAAGAGGGTAGAGAGTATTTTGTTATAAGGGTAGAATGATTCGAAATGAGTTAGAGTAGTAAGTAGAGGTAGAGAATGGTTGGTAGATGTTTTGATAGATGGGTGTCATACTAGATAAAGAATTTGTAAGGGAGTATTAGAGTAAAAAGGGGAGTAAGATGTAACAAGAGAAGGGTATGAAGAATGTTGATATTGAGGCTGAATGTTTTATATTTTGTTCATATACAATATTTGTTCATATATGTATTCATCAATGTATGTTAGAGGTTAAGAGAAAAAAAAAAACCAGTGCTTCTTAACGCAAACCAGCACAGCTAAGGGGAAACAGATCAGTTAGGGATACAGTATTGTACAAGGCCACTAGGTGATATTTTGATTTGTTGTTTCAGTGTTTGGTGATGCTGTGGCGGCGATCCTGAGCTGGCCAGCGCGTCAGAGCAGGAGCGTTAAGTACCTGGCTGACTTTATGGTGTTGGGATCTTGAGAGAGAAGTCCAGTAAGGTCATTCAGGTGCGGTCACAGTCACTGGACCAAGGGTGAGTTAAGTATATTTTTTTTTATATAAACCATACAGGGGGTTGTGGCAACATATCCTGATTGATCCCTTTAGCAAGTATGAGTGTGTCAATGAGAGTTTTTATGCTTCAGCATAAAACCTCTCATTGAGGGGGTATTGCAACGGGACATTTAGGGGGGTAATAAATAAATTTTATGGTGTTTAATAAAAAGTAAATAAAATTTGGTGATGTAATAATAATTTTGGGAGACATAAATGTAAATTCATCATATGGTAAATTTTATTGGAACAAAATTAGAAAAAATAATTGTAAAATATTATTCATGAATTATAACGACGTAGTAGACAAACGGGCGAAATTGTGTCAAGGTCAGCTCCAGACGCTAGTAGAACAGTTATTTTGAGAAACAGTGACTAACAGATTATGTAACAACATCAGACGATATTACGTCAGTGCATCCGTCACGCTGCTATGCGGGGTGTGTCCGCCAGACCTCACATATTAAGTGCATATTGGCATAGGAATACAAACGAAACAATAAGTATTGGTCATGTAATCCATGACCAATTCAGAAAATAGTGCAGTTCGCCTCACCCCAGTATAAAATCACTCCGTAAGCCGGCTGGTCACGAATATAAGTTTCGAAACAAAAATTACGGGTACCCGTAACAGTTAAATATGTAAAAGTACAACAGATACATTATTAATTGAAATGAAGTGAAATTTGAGTTTTAATTAACAATTTCGATAAGAGTGGTGAATAAAAAAGTGAAAAGGAAATCCGGGATGGAGCCAATTACGTAAGGAGACTGGACTATGTGGACAAAATTCAGCTGAGTAACAAAATGGGGTTTGAACAAAATCGTAATAAGGGCTAAACCAAAATTTATCATGATAATGTTATTTTAAAAGAAAAAAAATGAGATCTCTATAGGGTATGGGGTATTTGCATGTGCGTGAGTGAGTGAAAAGTATGTTAATATAGAAGTGCTGGTTGCGCATATTTATAAATTTATTTGATTTGTTGTTTTACAATTTCTAGATTAAATAATTAGTTTGTTTTATTAATTGAGCCTCGTGGCCAAATATGTTCAAGATGATTTAAAAAGAGTGAAATGTACAAGTGTGGGAGTGAAATGAAATTAAAAGGGAATGTCATTTGGTAACACATAAATAAAAGAGTTATTTATTGTAAACAAACCATTCTGATCTCTTGTGTTCGCCGAAAAGAAACTGGCCCGAAAATGGTAAGTACATATATTTTTTCTTGCAGTTGGTACAAATGCAAGATGGCGCCCGAAGAAATTAGAAAGAAGAACGGTGAATAAAATTTAAAATTAACTCAGTTCTAATTATCAGTAAAAATTATATCACACCTTCCCTTTGCAGTATTTGATGGTGAACGAGTACTCCCCGATAGCTAAAATCCACCTTAACAAACGAAAGTTGGTGACCTTACATTTAAGCAGAAATGATAATGCTTCATGGTCCATATGTATCTCAAAATGAGTTCCATAAATATAATATCGGAACTGTTTAAGAGCGTATACAATTGCAAGTATCTCTTTCTCTGATGTCGAGTAGTTATGCTCTGCTCCTTTGAAAACTCTGCTCGCATAGGCGATGACCCTTAGGTTTTCTTCGGAGTCATTCTGGTATAGCACACTTCCTACGGCGTAATCACTAACATCAGAATAAATAACAAATTTTCCTTCTTTTTGAGGATGATGTAGCATGATGTTCTCTACGAATAACGTCTTCACTTGGTCGAAGGCTTCTTGATGCTTCTCCTCCCACTTCCATTTTCATCCTTTCTTCGGTAATTCTAACAAACGTTGAGTCCTCTCAGCATACAATGGTGTGAACCTCCTGTAGTATCCAGTTACTCCCAAAAATGCATGTAAACCTTTAAGATTTCTTGGTATAGGGAAATTGGTTATACTGGTTATCTTGGTAGGATCTGGTTGTATACCTGAGGATGAAATGATGTGTCCTAGGAATTGGATGGATGTTTTTATGAACTCACATTTGTCTAGGTTAAGGGAAATGTTTGCTTGCTTAAACTTATGGAATATTGTGCGTAGATTTCTTACATGTTCATCAAATGTCTTAGAGACTACTAAAATATCATCTACAATTGTATAGGGTTCTACTTCTGGTCCTAAGGTTCTTTATAAACACTTTACTATCGCCGCCAAACTCGTGCTTAACCCAAACGGTAATAACTTGTGTTGGTAACACTTATTCTTGTATAGAAATGCAGTAAAATTTCTATCCTCTTCTCGGATTGGAATCTGCCAAAAACTTGAACATAGATCGAGTTTCGTCAAGTAGCGTGTTCCTTCACATTTTGAAAACAGCTCGTCCGCATTCGGCGCACAGTCATACTCCTTCATTATAATACTGTTCAGCTCCCACATGTCCAGGTATAGATGATGTCGCTTTTCTTCTTTACTACGACTAGAGGATTTAAGAAGTTGCTGTTGGACTGTTCTATTACGTTATTATCCAGCATGTGACATATTTCCGTTTCTGCTTCTTCCTCATAGCGCATTGGAATTGGGTATGTCCTCCTGAGAAACTTTGTTGGGTCAGTTACAGTAATGGTGTGTTCGTATACTGTCATCTGCATTGGTGTTTCACTGAATATGTCTTCATATTCCTTTATAATCTCATGAAGCTGCTTCTCTTCCTGTCTTGAGATTTTGTCGGTGGTCTGACTTGTACATAGAGTCAGTGCATATTGAACCTTCGGTTTAGTTAAGACAATAGGTGGTCTTACTTACCTTATACTGTCTTTCTTCTTCATTAATTTTTACATTATGTTGAACACCCTTATAATTACATATTATCTTATTATTACTGATATCAATCTTAGCATCTAGCACATTCAATAAATCAGTTCCTATAATACCATCATATATCAACTTATTCATAATAATCATTGGACGTTCTACAGCTAATTTTTCATATGTCATGGTTACATATGCTTGTTGTTTAACTTTTTCTCGTTTATTTGTAGCAGTTCTAATATTCATGTTATTTACAGGTAACATCGCAGTGTTTTCAAAATGATTTTTATTTTGATGAACTCAAGTAGCGTTTAGAACTGATAGCTGGCTACTGGTGTCTACTAACATTTAATTAGACAATTGTTGATATACACATTAAGAATAGGGCACTTTGTGTGAGCATGCTCCTCTCGGTTTATATCCTGGTCTGTACTAAGCAATTCGTCTCTTAGATGGACTGGATAGATATCGTTTATTTTGTACCGCCTTTTGTATTTTCTAAGTCATTGTTTTGAAGTCGAGGGTGAACTCGCCACTTCCTCTGTACATTGTTTCTTTGATACATTGTTTATTTTTACCGTGTTTACTCTCCTTTCATACGGCTTGGGAAACTGTTTGTATTGGGCCAAAGGTAACCTCCCTTTCCGCTTCTGTTATTTTGCTGCGTTCACCATTCCACCTGTTTATCGCATTCCGCTCGTGGTGTCGTCTGGCGCGCGTAATTTACAGTGGACTTATTTACCATGTGCTGTATTGGTGATCTATTTACTGTGTGTGATGTTGTGGGTTTATAGTCATCACGGCTGTAATTACGGTTATAATTACCTTGTGGTTGATAATTGTGCTAAGTGTTTTCCCCGCGAGTGATATTCTCGGATTGAGTTACAAGTATTAAAAATTCTTCTATTGTTTTAATACCCTGTGTGTATACAGCAAGTTGAATATTTTTCTGAAAATGGTAAGATAGTTTAGGATATTATCTCATACTCCGAAAACTTAGGTTTAAGATGTTTCATTCATTCAATCTGTGCGATTGTATATTGTACTTTGACGACTGTGAATATTATATCTCCCATATTCTAGTTGATCACGGATTTGCTGTTGTGTATGAATATTCCAATATCTATTTTCGAATGCATCTCGGAATTGTTGATAATTTGTAACGTTATCACGTATTATGGTGTACCATTGTGCTGCTGACTCTTTAAAATGTCGAGTAACCAAGGCTATTTTATCGTTATCACTAATGGCACTACTAATCCTTTCCATTTCCTTCTCGCAGTTGACCAAAAACTCCATACTGTTCTCCCATTTATTACCTGCAAAAGTTAGCTTGATTCCATCTTCTACGGGTGCTGGATACATCATCATTGGTGCTGGACGTTTACGTAATTCCTCCCGAAGTTGATCCATTTCACTCTTCATGTGATCTTTTATATTGGACACCTCTCCTGAACAATCTTTCGCAGTCTTGGAAGTTTCTTCTATCTTGTTCTCTATTACAAGTGTGCGCGATTATATTTCCTTTGTTTTACTAGTCGTCGCTTGTAGCAGATCATGAACATCCTGTATTTTATTATCCTGTTCATGCTTTATCACCTTCATTTCTTCATTTACCCTGGTCATTCATTTGTTTATGAATATCTTTTAAATCTTTTTTCCATTCTATACGTAACTCTTTATGCTTATTTTCTAACCTAACAGAGTGTTCATGCAGGGCTTTCCTAAACTTATTGTCTAATTAATTTATGCACGTATTTGTGTCGATAATTTTATCTGCAACTGCGTCGTACTATCTTCGATGTCTTGTTTTAACTCTTGTCTTACTTCATTTAGATTTTCTGTAATTTTTACAGTATCTTGTTTTAATTTGTCTATGTGTTATTTAAATCTTCTTTTTGTTTATTTATATTTTGATTCAATTCTTCTTTCAGTTTTTCTGTTTGCTTATTTAGTTTACCATTTATTTTTTTTTATTTGTTTGATATTCTCGTGTTTTAATTCTTCTTTGATTTTTACATTCTCTTCTTTTAAATTTTCTGTTTGTTTATCAAGTTTAGCATTTAAATTTTCTGCTTGTTTGACATTCTCGTCTTTCAACTCTTCTTTAAATTTGTCTGCTTGTTTTATAACTAATTCGTCCATCATGGCCAGTATCTAATTTTTAAATGCTTCTAGATTCAACCCTCCTGGTTCCGCCATGTTGAATTATTTTTATTTATTCTATTATATTTTAATACAATTATTATTGGTGATACCCTGTAATGCTACGCTTTATTTATTACTTTAATTATTATTATTGATATATTATTATATTAATATTACGATTATAGTTCATTTACAAATTTATTACCTGTTGAGTGCCAGTTGTGCTTTTATACTACACAACAATTCAAAATAACATTTATTATACTACTAGTTATTCCTTTCAATATATCTTTGCTTTTACACATTTTTCTTTAGAGCATTCATTTAACACAACAATTTTTTTTTTGTAATCATTAATTGATTATGTTCGAGGCCACACGTTCTTGGGCAACATTTATATAACGGTAAGAACCTCTCTTAATGTTCTTATGTTATATTTTAGTGAGCGTGTAATCGTAATAAATAACACTAGAAAGTTTTATTAAAATTCATGTAATTTTTTATTAACAATTTCTTATTTGGTTTTCGGTTTTAAACTCATTATTATTTTTACTTGCTTCTTACGTGCAATTTGCACTTTTATATCACAAATAATTCTCTTATCTATCTTACGATTCCAAATTATCATCATTTTTATGTGCTTATTACGCATAATTCTTACACACAACCATATTATATACGGTAATGTTTTAATCTAATACATTATTATCAATTTTTCTACTCCTCTCAGCTAACTCAATTATTATTTTATTTAATCTTTTAATTATCTAATTCTTTTTTTCTTTATAACTACTAAATTCTCTTCATAACTGCATCTACGTTATTTACTGTTACTTCCTCTAACGAGGTTGTCATTTATTATTAATAATTATAGATTTTGAATTTACAGTTGCTGCTAACTTTTATTGTTTAACAGTCTTCTCATATTATGGTACTTAATGTACAAACATAACACATTTACAATTATACAGTTATTTGAATCATCTTAGAATCTAATTGTCTATTCTTTTTCTCTTTTCTTTGATATTTAAAGTCTTTTGATTTAGTCTCGGTTTCTTATGAGTACATGGTTATTTGTCACCTTGTTATTTGTGTGGTGCATCTGAAGCGTGTCCTCTTCGTCCTGGATATTATAACCATATACTCGTGTATCGTCTTCGTTCTCGTACCTCTGTAAAATATAACAGTGTGTCTGAGTGTAAAAATGTGTCTTGTGTTTCTTACCACTGCGTCCTCGCACGGCGATGTAATTCACGATGTTTGGGCCCATAGCGAACGTACTGGGGACCAGGTATTGTGGTTCCCGATCTGAGGTTCAAACGTAGTGGATAATCTCCAGGTGGCGCCAAATTGTTTGTATAAAACAATTAAAATTGTCTCCTTAACAATGTTCTATTTGAACGAGGCGACGAATTCAATCGTCCCGCCTTTTCTCAATTTTTTGGTAATCGAGTTAGCAGTTACAGTATTCGCTACTTGCGCGCTAGGCGTCGCATCAGAAACATTTGCTATACATGATAATTTAAACATACACTTTTCTAATGAAAATAAAACACAGTTTAACACACACAGTATGGATTTATTATTAATTTGAAGTTAATATTTTATATATAATTCTGCACCGGATAATTCTTTATAAGACTCAACTCAAGGGTCAACCAATCGATTTTGAATACAAATAAACACAGTATGGCGTTTTATGAAGCCAATCAACAAATATTTCGATCGATGGTTGTGGGCTCTTTGGATCACGTTAAAAGGTTCAGATGCAGTTACAATATTAAAAATACACAACCTTACAATGTTTTTTCCTTAAGTACTGTAATGGTAATTGGTTTGTTTGAGTGTCGTACAAGTGGTTTAAAAGTCTTACATAAATATGAGGTTAGTTCTATAGTTTAACAAATTTTCAGTGATTTAATATTATGATTAAATCCTTGCAAGAGAATAAAAGTGATTCAGTGGTATTCAACATATATTGAGAAATATTCAAAGTGCGTTTATTTTTTGGAAGTTGAAATAATTTAACTGATACTTAACAGCGTTGTAGTACGGAACTTCTCTGTAGGTCGGGAATGGATGGTTGTGGCATCAATATAATTCATTTGTTCTTTATTCAAGCTTCTACCATTTTCAAAGTGGTTTGGATTTATTTAGATATCTCGTCTTCAATTAAACGTCTTCTCCATCTGATAATGGTGTTCGGTATTCATCAGGCTTCTTTACGATCAATTTCTATACTTTATTATGCTTTTAAGATGTTTTAAATATGAAAATGTGTTGTACAGAATTTTCGCTGCTGGCTTGCGATAGCGTCACTTTTCAAGTAATTGTATTCAACGGTAATTACCTCGTCAAACGGTCGTTTCCATGGTTACGTCATTAATTTCATTGGGCGAGCTCGATATGAATACATTGTTATCAATTTTTGAATTCCTTTCAAATCTTCGGACTTCCTTCCTCCTTTTATCTTCCTTCTTAGTTATTATCTATTTGCACTGTCATTTATATTTTCTCACAAAGATTATTTTGGTACCCCACAATATTGGGTTTTATCAAGTTTTCTAAGTTTACAATTAATTTCCTACTTATAATTACATTTCTCTGTTTATATAATTCCTTAATTTAATATTCGGTTTTTAATAATAACTACCATTCATACTTGGTGAATTAGTCACCTTGGATTTGTCCATTACATGGTGATTTTTATACAATCAGTAATTGTTTATGTTTGACCGTTAGGTCTGTTTCCTATTTAAGTAGCCATTACTGGATTTTTATGGCTTCATACACAATATATTTCATTTAGTCCTAAATTGTTATTTTGCATTTATAATTAGGTTTAAGGTCTCTGGATGTGTTTTAATTTAGTCTTTTTGTGATCTTTGTTTGTAACAACTGTGTTATTCAATCTTACTTGCTAATTATTTGCTATTCATTTCCAATATAACATATAACATCTAGGTCTATGGTCTGTATGACTCTTACAGCCATATCCAATTCATAAACAATAGTTTATACAATTCATTATTTCTTATTTGTTGTTCTGGTGCTAAACAATCTCACCTCTATTGAACTTTTTTCATTAAACTCCCCTTATAACATGGGTATTTACTTAATGTTAATACAGACTTATTTTCTAATGCTTTTTGCTCTCCCTTCCATGTTAACACCATCTTATTACTTTTCCTTGTGAAACACACCTTTAAACTTTTACAATACATTCTTAAGTTATAACAATACTATTTCCTAGTCATCACAGTGAATATCACTACTTAGTGTTCATTATTTACTGAATCAATGTTCTATTCTAAATATTATTCATTGTAACTTTGTTAAATGTTATTGTTCACTCTTATAACTTAAACATAGGTTATTTTACTAAGTCTTTATCTTAGCCTACTCTCCTCTTACTATTTTTATGATAGACAATATTTGTATTTATTTCTCACTTGCACTTTCTTAAATTATTTAGTGTTCATTACAATTTACTTAGTGTTTCTTTTGTATTATATCACTCTAGGATAAATCACTTTCACTAGTTCAACTTCCACTTATTTCTCATCATTTTATTCTCTTTCTCTACACACTATCTATTTAAAATTATTAATATTATGTCTTTCTTTGTTAACAAATTACATATATCCCTAACTCTTTGGTTAGTGTACTTTTATCTATTGTTTCATATTACTGACTATTTATAATTGTCATTCAATCAATACTAGCATTCATTAATAAGTTTTGGTTCTTAACCGATTTCATTTTCTTTATTATTTTGGAGTACATTACTTCTCCCTTCTCTATTTTTTATTCCTTGTTTGGTTTTCTTGACGTGTTTCATTTTGTTTTCTTCCTCGTGGGTTTGTTCTGTCTTGGTTTTCATTCTTCTTCTCCTTCATTCGTCTTGTTTTCTTTTTTTTGGTTTCTTAACTGGCCAATCTCTGGGGTTGGGTCAATTTCGTTTGTCTGTCAGTCTATTATTTGAGTTTCTTTATTAATCACTTTTGGTTTATTACTCCTTCTCCTTCCATGTTAATTACCTTTTATATATATTTTACTCTCCACATTATTTATTTATTCAAATATAATATTATTTAGCATTTTTATACATACTTATTGTTATCAAAATTGACCTGAATTTGGCGATGTTATAATATGAATGACCCTTATTGTCGTGGAAGTCCTGGAGTCGGGTAGTCTTGTAGTCCCTCGTCACTGGATTCTCGTATTCTGCTTCATTGGATGCTCGTACTCTGCTGCATTGGCTGCTCTGGCTCTGCTGCATTAGCAAATCGTACTCTGCTGCATTGGCTGCTCGTACTCTGCTGCATTGGCTGCTCTGGCTGTCGATCAACTCTAGACGCTCTAGTAGTTGGACATAGCCTCCGGCAGTCCTGATGATTGAACCAAAAAAAGTTGTAGTCCTTGGACAGCACCTCCGGCTGCTATGATGGTCGGACGAGTAAGAGAGCGATGATTGCGCGTCCTCGTATTTATACCAAAGGCGCCAAAATCATGTCTCAACAATATTCTGCCTGTTCGCAGTTGTCGAGCGCGTCACTTTTAATCCCGCTTTCTAATGACACTTCGTTTGCTCGTCTTCGTGAATTGCGAAGTCTTTGACACATTATACGATATTCCTTCGATCATTAAGTTTTAGGCGTTCATTATGCACAAAACCGTTTTTCTTTGTCTTAATTACTCTAATTACTATTAAATTTTAACTTCTTATCATTTCACTTTTTGTTCGTTTCGCACTATTTTTTATCTATGTGTTTGTGTTATTTTAACGCACATTTTGGTGTCTTCAGTTTTTCGCTACTATTCACACAAGCCTAGTAAATTAATTATATACAATTAATTTATATCGTTATCGAAAGGATGGCACCTTTCATGAATGAACCGGTCGTCACACACACATATACTTACTTGTGTACACACATGCAGAGAGCAGCTGCTTTGCTCCCTGTCCTAACAAGCAAGTCAGGTGTTTCCATTACAATTTATATTGCAGTCTGGACGATTATTATTATTCAAATGCATTATTTATACCTTCTAATTGCTTATTTAAAATACTCAATGCAATGCACAGTACTCAACATAATTGTACTGTTGCAATATATATTATATATATATTACATTTAATATTTATAATTAAGTTTACCTCAAGATGTTATTTTTTTCCTTTTTTGGAACATGTTTCGGGTACTATCTTGTACCCATCCTCAGCCTTCCGTTTTTTTTTTGTCTGATGAAGTACATATGTGTTGTTGGTTGACTTTATTCTTGTGTTAACAAGCAATAATTCAGTCCAAAATATAAAACCACAATGTAAACTTGAAAAGATTTTATACATTTTATTTTACCTACATTGTGTTATTGTGGGTTCCTGTTGGCTTCTGGTATTTCAAATTGGTTTTATTGTGTGTGATTGTGGCGTATGTGTTAGTTTTTTGTGTATTTTCAATGTTGAGTGCTTTGAATATTGTGTCATGTTTTGTATTGATTTGTATTTGTTCAGGTATTAGTTTGTTTTCTGTTTTATGTTTGTATATTTGTAAATTTTCCCAAATGTTCATTATGGTGCCTTTGTGTGGTATATGTTTTATTAGTGTTACATTGGTTATGTCTGGGAATTCATGTCCTGTGTTTATTGCATGTGTGGCTAAATTGGATTTATATATTTCTGGTTTTTTGTATGCATTTAGGTGTTCAAAATAACGTTTTTTCAGCTGTTTTTTTGTTTGTCCTATGTAACATTTATTGCAATCTTGGCATTCAATTTTGTATATGCCGTTAGTTGTTGTATTATCTTTGTTGTGTGAGCTATTTAGATTTTGTAATTTATTTTTATTAGTTTTGTATGCTATTTTTATATCTGTGTTTTTAAATAGTTTTGTTAGTTTTGTCATTTTATTATTTATGTATGTGAATGTGGCCCATTTTTTGTTGTTGTTATTATTTATGTGTTGTTCAGTTTGATTAATTCTTAATTGTTCAGTTTTTATTTTATATTTGATTTTATTTTCTGAAATGGGTACAATAAAAATACTGTGATCAAAATAGAAAATAAAATCAAATATAAAATAAAAACTGAACAATTAAGAATTAATCAAACTGAACAACACATAAATAATAACAACAACAAAAAATGGGCCACATTCACATACATAAATAATAAAATGACAAAACTAACAAAACTATTTAAAAACACAGATATAAAAATAGCATACAAAACTAATAAAAATAAATTACAAAATCTAAATAGCTCACACAACAAAGATAATACAACTAACGACATATACAAAATTGAATGCCAAGATTGCAATAAATGTTACATAGGACAAACAAAAAAACAGCTGGAAAAAACATTATTTTGAACACCTAAATGCATACAAAAAACCAGAAATATATAAATCCAATTTAGCCACACATGCAATAAACACAGGACATGAATTCCCAGACATAACCAATGTAACACTAATAAAACATATACCACACAAAGGCACCATAATGAACATTTGGGAAAATTTACAAATATACAAACATAAAACAGAAAACAAACTAATACCTGAACAAATACAAATCAATACAAAACATGACACAATATTCAAAGCAATCAACATTGAAAATACACAAAAAACTAACACATACACCACAATCACACACAATAAAACCAATTTGAAATACCAGAAGCCAACAGGAAGCCACAATAACACAATAAGTCAACCAACAACACATATGTACTTCACCAGACAAAAAAACCGGAAGGCTGAGGATGGGTACAAGATAGTACCCGAAACATGTTCCAAAAAAGGAAAAAAATAACATCTTGAGGTAAATTTAATTATAAATATTAAATGTATTATATACATCAAGAAATGGACTGTAGCAGAAAGTGACTAAAATTCACACACACACACACACACACACACGCACACACACACACACACACACACACACACGCACACATTTTTCTATCATTTTGGCGTCTTTTCAAAATGTATACGTTTTGGCGTCTACTCGAAGACGAAGAGTATATTGAAATTTTATTATAACATTACGTTCTTGTGATTATGTTATTTATGTTTGCGTTTTATATTTCAATATACTCTTAATATAAGAAAATAATTTTTGTTGTACAAAACGCTGTCATTATAGCATCTTTTCATAATTACGACAATAGAGCGTCTTTTCAGTTTCCCGACAATTAGGCGTCTGAAATGTATACTTTTTTCGAATTGTCGCGGTTTTTGCTTCCAGCGACGTTGCCAGTTTTCAACCCCGGGTATTGCACAGTTTACGTTGACGCTTATTTGTTTGTATGAAAGAGTGACTAACTGCAGGCGAATGACCATTATTCTTTTCCTTTGTTCACGGGCCAACTTTACATCATAATTTTAACTAAATATTTATCAACTGTCAAATATTTATCAACAATTTTTAAACTTCACTATCCAATTCTATTAACCGTGGTAATAAAATTATTGTGTTTTACGAAGCAGCCAAAGTAGCGTACTGGCCTTTTGAATTATGTAAAGATTGACCACTTCTCGTCAGATTAACTAACGGAATTAACGGGCATGTTAATATTTTCTCACATGCATTGATACCGGGTGATAATGTAACTTTGATCTCATTTACTAGAGAAATTTTCTATGCATATTGGCAGTCAAAAATAATAAATGTAATACCAAACGTTATAAACTTATACTCATAATATAAAAAATAGAATCAGTTATATTTTTTGTCAGTGTTCATGATTATGCATACAGTATTTTGAAGTAATGCTATAAACATTTATTTGTACCAGTTTTGAGGTTAACAAAATTTTATAATTTTAGTTTATAGTTCTGTAGTTCTTAATAGTCTATAGTTCTGTTTGGGATTGAGACGGGTAAATAGATAGATAGATAGATAGACAGACAGATAGATAGGTATAGATAGATAGTGAGAGAGACACAGAGGGAGAGAGA
The DNA here is from genome assembly GCA_034769895.1 of Magicicada septendecula. Taxonomy (NCBI): domain Eukaryota; kingdom Metazoa; phylum Arthropoda; class Insecta; order Hemiptera; family Cicadidae; genus Magicicada; species Magicicada septendecula. Next base: position 195,941,041 of record CM068376.1, on the reverse strand, counting down.
GGTAGTAAAATGATAAAAGTGCGTAAGTAAGAGAGGAGGAGAGAGAGGATTAATAGGGGGGGGAGAACTATTTGGGAGTCAAGAGTCGGAAACACAAACAAACAAAGAAAGCTACTGTATTTATTTTTTTTGTAATAAAAGTTCTATTTTTATTAGTAAGAGATATAAAGAAAGGGAAGAAAAGAGAGGGCGAGAGAAGGAAGGAGAGCGATCACAACTGTGCAAATATGTACATAATAATAATTACTTCTTGTGTTAGAGATAGATGGAGAGATGGGAGACAGAAGGTTGTGAGATAGCATAGAATTTTATATTAACTTTTCATAATATTAGGTCTATTTGTATTAGAAATAATAGCAAGATGTTGTGAGAAGCAGGCAGGGAGAGAGAGAGAGAGAGAGAGAGAGAGAGTGACAGAGCGAAGGGGGAGAGAGAGACTATATTAAAATGTTTCGGGTTGAGGGTACTAGAAGTCGTTGGATAACTGCACGTTTTGTAAGACCAGGAAAAGGTTATTTTATTATACTGTTCATTGACATATCTATTGTTATATAGGCTTGTGGTTTCTCCATGGATTATAAAAGTAGTGGCTACATCCAGTGGCTTGAGAGACATTTTCATACAGAGAATGCTCACGGCCGCTAATTAATTGAGAAATGCTGATACTTATTTCAACAACAATTGCTTCACTTACTAAAAGCGGTCAGTAAGGCCTTGTCGTTTTTCACATCTATGTTAATATCTTTACATCTCTTTTAATTTTATTTATTTTTTAGATTTTGTCTAATTCACTTGTATTTTAGCTAAATTTATTGACTACAAATTACTGTATATTCAATTTAGAAATTGTGTGTAAAAATAATGAACAGCAGCTAAAAAAATCATTAAACAATTATTCTGCAGAAAAACATTTCAAATATATTCAAGTAAATACGTCTGAAATGTACTAACAGACATTCTGCCGACTCTTCTCCGTATATCACGCTTCATTTTGGACCATTAGTTCGTGATCGTTTGGGTGTGAACAGCAAAATTCCGAGGACATACAAAATTAAGCGAACGATTCACAGGAAAATGTATAACCCATACATTTGGGCAGTGGCGCATCCAGGAGGGTTTTGGGGGTTAGAACCTACCGAAAATATGGAAAAAATTGTGTAGTCAACGAATGTACAAATAATAAGGCTGTAGTAATAAGATAAACTAAAATACAGTGTAGGTAAGCTTACCAGACACGAATAAACTGTTCTCATAATATGTAATTCTGTTCGTACTTTTCAAAAACACCGGTTTTCATCAAAAGCGTAGAGTTTACTTTATTGCTATATTTTCCGGACGGAGAGTGAAATGAATCAATCTGGGTCGCCTGTCGACTTAAGTGCAAAGGAAAGTTATACATAGTCAAAGTCGGAAAATAATTTATAACGTGTAGGCCTACAAGTTTATTAAATCGGAAGATAAGGATATATCAGAAAGAAAGTTACAGGAACGGGTAGCTCAGGCGTGCGGCGTGTCTACAAATAGTGTTTCTAGAATTATTAAAGAAACATCATGGTACATGGGTGATACAAAATCTTTCAGGACTCTCCATAAAAATGTTCAACAAATGAAATAAAAACTGATATAAAATATTTCGAAAAGTCCACTATACGACTAATTATTCACCAAAGTCAATCCATAGAAGGGTAAAGATTAACATTCAAAAGTAATTTAAACAATTTTAAAGAACAAATTAATTATAATGGTAGTGTTTCCAGTCTGAACCACATTATTCGTCAAATGGGATTTCGACGGAAACGTGTCAAAAGCAATAGGAAACTTTTAAATATAAAAACGTGACATTGAAATCTTAAGAGTTGATATATAAGAAAATTACAGCAATTCAGAGAAGAACAGTAGTCTATAGTATACACAGACGAAACTTTGGTTTTCACCGTTCAAAATCGGTTACAAAAATTTGGACAGACAATGACGAGAGTGCCTGAAAATTTCAATAAATAAATAAATTCACCTGCAACATCATTAACAAAAAGGTAGACATGATTAACTGGTTACTGAATCATGGGATTCCTTTAGTCGATTTATGTTATAACCTGAGCTCTGTTTAATAGTTAGGCTAAACAAAATAACCCAACATTATTATTATTAGCGGGGGTCCTACAGTCTATGCCGCATCCCGCATTTCGATTGCCATTTCTCCCTATCTTTCCAGTCATCGTCTTCAATAGCTCGACCTCTCATGCTTTTCCTAATTCCTGTTTTCATTGTGTTGTCAGTCTTCCTTTTCTTCTCCTGTTTTGTGGAGTGTAAGTCAATGCTTTCTATGGCCATCGCTTCTCCTCCATCCTCATTACGTGACCATACCATAGCAACTGTCTACATTCTATTCTTTCTGCTGTTGTAAATATGCGCCCTGTTTTCCTTCTTATGTCTTCGTTTCTAACATGTTGCATTCTAGAAATATTACACGATCTTCTTAAGAAGTCCATTTCCACAGTTTCTATCATCTTTTTCTCTTTACCTTAAAGTTTCCAGCATTCGCAGCCATAAGTTAAAATGGGCTCCACAATAGTTATGTAGATTGTCAGTTTAGGTTGAAGTTTCATTTTGTTCGACCAAAGTAACGAGTTTAGCAAACGAATAGCCTTTTTTCCCTGTTGCATCCTATTTTTTATGTAATTCTTTGTTGTCCCATCTTCTGAAAAAATAACCCAACATACAAAACTTTTAAAATAATCACTATTTCAGCATACTATGGACATTCCATTTTACGATTTCCACCCTATCACCCGGTTCTTAATCCTAGAACTGATTTGGGCAACTGTGGAAAAGCATGTTAAAACAAAAAAAAGTTTATTTTCGTAGACAGTGTTATAAACTTAACAAAAAAGGAATTTGAGTGTAATTATCTCACACGCTGGACATCAAAAATATGTGACCACATCTTGAAAATTTAAAAGAGCATGTGAGATCGGACCAAAAAGTGTATAATGTAACAGATCGTTTCTAAATTAATAAGCGATGGGATAGCAGCAGTTAAGACAATTTGAGTGATGATAACAGTGAAGGAAATTGACGTACTTATTACGGCAATAAGGAGTGGAAGAATTGACGTAATATTTGTAATTGTTTGTAAGTATTTATGTGCAATATTACTTAAATAGTTTTAGTATAATTTTTTCATTAATGTTCTCTGCTCTGTTATTCATGGTTAATTTACATCTGCTTGTTTTTAAAACACACACACACGCACACACACACCCAGAGTCACAGTCATTTCACATTCGAGCCTGTTATTGATGTTACTTATACAAACAAATTAAGATGCCAGTGCAATGTTGACTATATATTACTAAAGTTTTTCCTAAATCGTAACATGTCTGATAACAAAGTGTTATATACTCCAAAATATACAATGTTTCTTAATGTATAGACTCGACTAGGAGATTAGAGATTAGGAGAAACACTGTAACAGACACAACATGACAAGTCACTGTTTACATAATAATTGCAGTACTAAACATTAAACATTTTATAACTTGGTGAAATCCTTGTATGGTCCTTCTGTTGTATCTATTGTTTGTTTCGTCTTACAAAACGTCCATTTGAATTGTCTGTCATGTCGAAATAGAAATCAAAATCAAAACTTGTCACGTACTTGTACGTAGACTTGTCATTCAGGGAACAGTCTAATATTCAACTGTAGCCTTTCTATATTCACGTGTATTACATTGTTCCCGCCTTATCCCCTCTACAATATGCGCGACTGCTTCACGTCTGATTATTTTAACTATATTATTGTATTATTATTTCAATAAAGTCACCGTCTACTCATTAAGTAATTTATATTATTCAGTCAGCACATGCAAATTACTAAGCCTTGTGATTACGTGGTTTTTACTCGTGATTCCTACAAACATTGTGTGTTGATTCTTACCTGTGCAATATAATGTTTTTCAGCATTATAGGTGGCATTATAGATGGAAAATACATGAGTGAAATTCCATGAAGCCAGGATCATTTTTACTTGCACTTGCGGCATTGACTCTCAATAAGTTACGTGTTGTTGTTCCTCTAGGAAAAAGCAAGCCCTGCTTGTTGAGAAAATAATGAGGAAAGCCAAAATTGTGCACCTTGTTCGCAAGTTTACAACCCCCCCCCCACGAAAAAATCCTGAGTGCCCCTCTGCATTTGGGTATGTATGGGTACTCGCGAGATGTAGCCACGCCATATATCTGCAACTATAGTGGTTCCTGGTTCTATATTATTTAAAATTACATGATTTATTGTGTTTGCATCGCGTTTATCCACCACCTTTAGGAACCACTTCTTTACTCTCCTATAAATTCCCCCAAGTACCCACCGAGTTTTGGTTATTCGGTCCCTGTTGTACTTCCTTCAAGTGAACGCACTTTCATCAATTTAAGTATCCCCGGGCCGCCAATTTTTAAGCTGGTATCCATCACCCAGACAATAAGGATCTCCCTGAACTCGTTTAGTAATTTTCGCTTAGTTTTCCTGTTTATGTCGAGCTCTTTTGAAATGACTGAAATTTTATATTTCAAAATCCAAGCGACTAACACACAGAATAGGCTACAGATAATGCAGGAACACACGCTTTTCCAAAAAAAGTGTCATCATGTATGTTTTTTGTAGCCTAGCAATTCCGTCTACCACATCCGAAGGTGACGTTTCTTTGTCAATTCATATTTTTTAACATATTACCATCACACTTTACACATTCTATTGAAAATGGAAGAAGATTTCAATCATAAACAAATTTTCTGAAACTTTTTTTTAATGAAACACCGAAAATTGTTAACACTTTTGTATTCCATTTTAGTAAGATACGGATGTGCACAACCCTGATGAATGAATGTTAAACAAAATTAAATAGATTTAAAGATATAAACATAGATGTAAAACAACGACAAGGTCTCACTGGCCGCCTTTAGTAAGTGAAGCAATAGTTGAAACAAGTAACAACATGTATCTTTTATCATTTGCGTCATTCTCTGCATGAAAATATTGGGCTGCATGAAAAACGTCTCTCAAGCCACTTTTGGTAGCCACATACGTTTATAACCTTTGGAGAAACCACATGCTATATAACAATAGACATGTCAGAGAACAGTATCATAAAATAACCTTTTCCTGGATTTACAATCAGTGCAGGTATCCGGCGATTTCTAGTACCTTCAACCCAAATGTTTCTTTATAATACGAGTAATTATACAAGTAGTTATATAAGTGATAGGTAGGTAAATAGACAGGTAGAAAGAGAGCAAAAGAGAAAAAGAGAGACGGGGTAGATAGAGAGAATAGTATAGATAGTGTATGTCAGTCTCAATTATCTCATGTTTTTTCGTTTCCCTTTGTTTTTAGTTTAAAGCGAAGGTGTTGTTTCATCGCAACTGTCACACAATCTCAGGGCACTTTATATTGTATAATACTTTATAATATATAAAAAAATGTGTTACATCGTGTTATAATCATTTATTTAAGTACTAAGTAGGCCTGTAATGTGAGCGCTGATGTTGCTTAGTATAAGTCTATGTAGACCTAACTTGTGCTTCATATTAGGTTACTAATTAATGATGGCTACATGTTCATAGTAGTTATGTTATATCTAATAATGTGTATTTTATCTTTGTTCTTGCACTACTAATGATGGTCGTAGTGGGCATAGAAGAAACATCTGGAAATTCAGTATTCAATAAATGGTGGCCTAATAGCCCGCATGATAAATGTAACACTACAGTTAATGGGAGTCTTTCAGTATAATATGTGGAGGGACACGACTATCAAGACTCCTCAAGCTGGATTAAAAGCTAGACTGGTAGTCGTTGATGAACGCAACGCATTTGTTGTAATAATCTTTTAATACGCTCTTTATTAATAAAAATAACTCCCAGCCTGACAGGTTTGCCTAAATTTTACATAATATGGGTTGTAGCATCTGCCATTTCGTTTTCCAAAATTTTATATCTTTGTTGACACTTCTAAAATCAAGACAAGTGACTTCATACCTCGTGCATCAAAACTGGTCCAGCCGTTTTAGTATTACAAGGGAACAAACTAACTAACGAGCATTACAAACTAACAAACAAAATTGTTGTACAAAAGTAATTAAACATGGTTATTTAACAGAATACAAAATTCCTTAAATGATAATAAAATACACATTATAAGATATAACATAACTATTATGAACATGCAGCCATCATTAATTAGTAACCTAATACCGAAGCACAGGTAGGAATTCATAGACTTAGGCCTATATCAAGTAACATTAGCGCTCTCATTACAGGCCTACTTAGTACTTAAATAAACGATTATAACGCAATGTAACACATTTGTTATAAATTATAAAGTACTCAAGTAAATATTATAAAAAGTAATATAGTAGTTACCAAAAAGAAACTTATGTGAACTGTACAAACGTAACGTATTGTGTCGCATTATATGTAGCGTGCTGCCACGCGTTTAATTTATGCTCTATGCAAATTATGTCATGTGACGTCTAAATAATGAAGTATGGTAAAAAATGTAGACAGCTGCCCTCCGTCACTGTACGGCCGGTTACACACAGGGCGGATTTTCGTCCGCGCGGAAGATTTATCGCGCCGCTCAAAGAAATCGTCGTGTTTGCACATTCGACGGTAAAATAGCCGTCGCCGTCTGCAGTTGAATCTTCCATTCCAAATGGCGAATATTCCATCGACCCTTTAATGTCCAATCTGATTTGGGTATTGATATTATTAAAGCTTGTATTATTCTTCATAATTTTGTTCGAGACAGAGATGGATACATGATTGAGGATACAACGCCAATTGCAAGGTGGAATATATTTAAGGAGAGAGTACTGCACTAGGAGGTCTAAATGCTAACAATGTGAGGAACACTGTAAATATTTTCTACAAGTGTTGGAAGAGATTCCTGACAAATGTCTAAGGTATACGGACGGGTGTTCTAGTAGCGTTCCTATCTTTGAAGATGTCCAGGGTTTTATCCCAAAGAACAGGCCTTTCTTGAACTAAGAAAATGAGCAATTCGTTGTCTATATTTATGTCAACCATGTTTCACAAAAAAAAGTAAAATTATAACAACCACTAAAACACACCACCAAAAAACAACCACTAAACAAAATTAAACCACTTTACTTTAAATAAAAAAAGAAAAAGCGTACCATACATGGAGCAACACAGCTAGAATGATTCTGAACAGTTGAAAAGTCACTGGGTGTGTAAGCGTGCATTTGGTCACATATGCCACTGGTAGGATGGCGACGGCAAAACTACTGTCGATTGTAATGGCAACGGGCGGCTGCACAGCTACCGCCAACGGCAAATCTACTGCGCGTTTATTTTTCCGCCTAATGTGTAAGCTCGAATGTACTTCTTCACACCACTGTTGGAATGGCGGTGATGGTAAATTCTCCGCAGCGGAAAAATCCGCCGTGTGTGTAACCGGCCTGCCTCTCTCATTTTCTTACTCTCACTCACTCCCCCCTCTCTCTATCCTCTCCCTCACTCTCTCTTTCTCTCTCTCTCCTTATTCGTTTTATTTCTTTTCCTAATTTTGTTCAAGAATGAGCCAAGGAACTTAAGTGCATTTACACCTGCCGGACAACCCTAAGGGTGCCCCTGTAAGAAACAATAAAATTTCTCAAGTGTTTATGAAGTATGAAGGACACTAGCCTTTTCTACAAACATTATGCACAGTTTAATCTGGTTTGTGGCATCGGTAACTCAGAAATGGTTAGTACACGTCAGCCACTGCTGTGTATGGTGGTAATGTGTTGTGTCTATTCAGCGTAACACCACAGGTCTCCAGCACAGAGATAAGATTTCTCATTCATCAGAATCCTGCCAAGAGTATTCAAGGTCAAATAACATTCCTAATGTGTAATGGCACAGCCATGTATGTTTACAAAACGTACTGCTGTTTTGGCTGACAGATATATACAGATCTACGTCTGACCTAATGCAACCTCTTAATTATCTGTACAACAGTTGTCTGTTTTTACCTTACCTTTGTCTGGAAATAGGCTGGGTCTCATAATAAATGAAAGCAAGACAAAATACATGGCCACAGGACAGGAGGCTAGAGAAGGAGAGCACATCTATTCCTCCTTCTGCACATCATTGGCATCTATTCCTTCGAAAAAGTCAAAAACTTTGTTTATTTAGGATGAAAAGTTAACTCCGATGGGGAAACAGCAGAAGAAATAAAGCGAAGAATCACCTCAGCTAATAGGTGCTTCTTTGGTCTCAGACCCCTGTTCCAGAGCAGAATAATTGCCAGGAGCATCAAGCTGCTTTTGTATAAAACACTGATCCGCCCAGTTCTCACCTTTGGTTCTGAGACCTGGACCATTTCTAGAAAGTCTGAGTCAAGCCTGCTGGTTCATGAACGCAAAATCCTCCGCAGTATATTTGGTCCAATATGTGTAGGAGGTGAATGGAGGAAAAGAACCAACCAAGAACTGAACACTCTTCTGAATGAACCAGATATTGTGGAAATTATAAAACTTGGTAGACTCAGGTGGGCTGGACACGTGATCAGAATGGGGGAGAATGAAATACCAAGAAAGGCACTCACAGAACAGATCTATGGCACCAGGAGAGTTGGTAGACCCAAACTACGTTGGGAAGACGGTGTGAACTACGATGCGAGCCATATCCTTGGGACCCGGAACTGGAGAGCAGCTGCACTTGACCGGGACAACTGGCGGAGGCTGGAGGTTGCCTTTGAGGACTCAGTAATGGGTTTTTGCGCCGCTGAACTGAACATTATTATTAAACATTATTATGTAGTTACTATTATTAACATTAGTTATTAATATTGCATGGTAATGTTGATTTCCTGGTCAAATGTAAAGTTACCTGTATTCTCTCTTTCTATATCTTTGAATAGGTTTTTTGCAGTAGCTTCTTCGCTGTTCTTTTATATTGGCATCGTCCATTCTTTTATTTGTTACAAATTTTCTTGTAATGTTTTAAGTTTATCACATTGTAATTGATATTTGTTTTTAATCCTTCTAGATTTTATTTACGTATTTATTCGTGTCGTACCTACATTGCTGTATTCCGCCTTTGCTTATTTGAGGATACTTGTCTCTTAATTGTGTAGTCCCGTTTTCTGTCTGTATTGTGTTACACGTATCTTTACTGATCTATTTTTACACTATTTTTACTAAAATTACGGGCTTTTGGTTACTCTAGAGGTTTCTTCTTATAATATACTTTTTGCTTTTAGCTAGGCGCTGTCTGCATGCCTCATAGGTTTATTGCCGACCGACAATTTTCCTCTTCACTCTTATATCCTCATTTTGCTTATATATGTCTGTTTTTAAACACCATCATGTTTATATGACTTCCTTTTGATGTACGCCTTTCCAGGTTTAGTTCTACTTTAGCTGCAAGAATCTGGTTACTGTAAAAATCTTTCTCTAGGGAGCTCGTAGAGTCTTTAATTGTTTGGAAAGGTAGTAGTCCACCTAGTGATAATTATGATGAAGTCTACTTGATTGCGAAAGCTACCACTAGGGGAACGTCATGAACACATAACTTTACGTGATGATGAACTTCTGGCTTACAAATAATAAAAGTTATCAGAACTGAAGTAAATTTATTGTTCACCTATTCATTTCGTGACGTTAATCCATTTTTTCCATAATTCTTATTCTCTAGCCGTTCTTTTAATTTTTGTATTTAAGTCTGTAAGTATAGTTACTCTTTGCGTTAACAGTTTTTTACTGTCTCTTTCCAGTATTGCATAAAATTCTTCTTAATGGGTGTCATCAAACTCCAAAATTGAGTCATTTACTTGCTCTGTATGTATTCACGTTAAAGAGTTGAGAGGGGGTAGTTCAAGAACTAGTGAACTCCCGCTGCTAGCTTAGACCTAATAGGCCTACTGCGTTACTTACGCTTTTATTTTCCGTGATAGCTACACCAGTTCTTGAGCATTTTAAATTTTATAAATAAAGCATTATTATCTATAGAATCTTTGTATAGCCTATACGTGACTAACAGACATGAACATTAATTTGCAAGGGGGTACGGCATAGAAATGCTCAGTACTTCTTACAAATAAAATTAGGCAGTGGCGCATCTACAGAAAATGTCAAGGGATCAACTCCCTCTCCAAAGCTAGTAATTAGTTTTCAACTCAACACAGGCCAATAACTGAGCCTACTGCATGTATCAAACTGCATCTGTCAAACCGCTCGCAAATAGCTGTTGAAATAAAGGCATTAACAATATTTTGTAAATTTGTGAAAGTAAATCAAAGTTTCATTAATAATAATGATAAATTAAATTTAATAATTAACGTTGAATTGAAAAACAGATTACTGAATAGCTTCACATAGCGGATTGTGTTAAATAAACGGGAATATGAATCTTCTAGATATGGTGTCGATTAGAGGAGTTTGAACCACAAAAAGTATAACTAGTCTAAAAGTTCCTAACTAAAGAGGACTCTCTTGGGCAAACAGTTTCTTTTTGCTAAAACATTAACATTTTGTGTGCACTGAAGAATCCGTTCTTTCGTTTTTATTGTTGCCTAATACAAGACCTCACTTATAATTAAACAAAATTGTTAGTTTTATTGTGTCTGATGCAGTTTCGTGTGTTATACCCTGATGGTAAATAATATACTACCTTTTCCCATCTAAGTTTGTATCTTCGAATCGGTCTTCCTTATTTATGTTTGCTTTATTTCTCTTCTACCTTCAACATTTGTTTAAGCCTTTTGCCTGCTCGTTTTATATCTCGTCACGGCCATAATTTAGTATTGTGTTGAATTTTCCATTCTGTTTTATTAATTTACTTTCAATTATATAAAACTACTAGACTATTAATAGGAAAACAAAACTTTAAAAATATCATAGAAACAACAGTGTTATTTAGACACATTAAAGTACAAGTTTCTCTTTTATCATATCTTCGTTTACAAATTTCCACAGCAACTAAATGTGCAATGTCATTATTGGCTAATTGATATTTTTAAAAATATGACTTCGGTATGCAAACACAATGAGAGAAAAATTATAAATAATGTGAGCGAAATATAGGTTTTCTGTTAGAGCATTCTATTACATATTTATTCTGATTTCCTTACTTTATAAATACGCAAAATTAAAATATTTTGGAAGGCACTTTTGAAGTTTTTTCTCCGGTTACATCTTTCTTGCGACAGTTTGGTAACTAATATGTCTCCTGAATATGTTACTGCTTATCGCACGGCAATGCAATAGTGGGGATGCCACCTTCGGGCTTAACGTCCGGCCCGATTTCTGTAAGTTGTCTCATATAAACTGACTATCTTATCATACTAAAGAGACCAGATTTCCCTGTACACAATAGTACAACCCATTAAATCCAATTTGATTCACGCCTGAAATATTCCAAAGATAAGACTATCCAGAATCATTTCCCTTACGCCTCAACTTAGTACTGTTGGCTACTACTGACCTCCAAAGAATATTTATCGACCTTCCGGTCTAAATCCATATGGTTGATCATCAGAAGGGTAACCTCTTGTAAGATATGGCACTTCATCAAGGAGAACCGTCTTGGTTGGAGAGAGGCTGAAGGCTTCTTTGAGAGCTAACATTACTTCATCCAACACTAAGAATTTGAGGACCAGTACCTAGTTAACCCGGTACAACGAGTACCCCACCCAAATTTTTAATCAGCGAGTAAAGAAACACGCTTGAAGTTCTAGAAGGTGACTCTTCCTTGTCTATGGGTTTGAGAATTCCGACTTATAAGAATGAATTCCCAGAGCAGTCGTTTCCAGGCGGTCTCAGACGCGTGATATTATATATTCTTCACAAATTCTGATCTCAAAAGAAATCGCGATGTATGGCAGGAACTGAATATTATGTGTATATTTGATAGGACTGCCCATTGTAGGTTAAAATGGTTGGAACTTTTAATCGAAACGATGACTGAAGCATTCTCAAACTACTATTGAATTATAAGCCGAAATCGACAGAGAGGTGTGGGGCGTCCCAAAAAGCATTGGAATAACCAGCTCTAGTCTATCTGCTTGGGCCCGGAACAAACTACTTTTGTATAACCCTTGCTGATGATGATGATGGTTATTACTTTTGTCGTTTGCTTTTCCTCTAATTTATGGAATGGTAAATGAGTTTAGTGAAGATATCCAATATGGTTCTTATTAATATATTAATAAAAAATAGTTACAGAAATGTCCTTGATGTGATGAATTATTAGAAAGCTAAATAAAGTGTAGAGAGAACATTTCAATTTAGATTATTACAAGCAGAGTACATAATTATATCAATTTTAAACAAAAATATTTATTTTGAGAAAGTAATCAATGATAACTTTGTGATTAAAAAGAATTATAAACGAAAATTTTCAAAAGTTCATAATTCTAATAAAATGGAGTCTTCAAAAGTTCAAAATAAAGGTAGCTAATGCAACGTTAAACTGCAGTTTGAATGAATAAGTCAGTATTTTTATCTATTTGAGAATTATAAATTGTTAATAATTACGATAATTTGGTTAATCACTAGCATTAATCTTTTTGAAATTTAAAAATCTTATGGGCACATTCAAGTTAGAATTTTAAAGCTTAAGAGTGGTGTTACAGGAAATAATAAGAAAACAAGAGAGTAAATATCGGTATGGAGAACCATACATGACTTCCATGTTCTAAGATTTATATTTAAAATACTTTTCGAAATGAACTATTTCCATAGAAACTACTTCTTTCTTCATCCTTAACCACAGTACTGTGATCACTACCGTATACCACCTCACAATAATGCACTCAATTTTCACTGATGATGGCAGTCGATAGCACTGCCGAAACATCTGGTTTTGTAGAAAACATTGGATCAAGCCCAAACAGCCCAGGAAGGAATTTTAACAACAAACTACTTCTTTGTTGCCGATAACGTAGTACACATGACATATAAATAAAAATTATCCCCACCCCCTTCAACTATCATTTTCATTTATAAAAAATTACCCCCACCATGTTCAACTAGCCTCTTCATTTATAGATATTTCATCTACGTTTCTACAGTGGATTATTATGATCTTCTTATCAGGATACTTTATTTTGTCAAAATTAAGTACATTACTCTTGCTAAAACATAAAATGTTGCAGGTAAACTACCCTTTCCCCATAACCGATCTTCACCAGAATCAATAGGCCTTCAGTTTTCTACAATTCAGGAACCTACACTACAAAATATTTGATTCTGTTTGAATGTGCGGCAGTTATCGTTCATCATAGAAAAAATTACCATTGTTAAAACATAAAATGTTGCAGGTAAACTACCCCTTTCCCTTAACCGATCTTCACCAAAATGAACAGACCTTGAGTACTTAACAATTCAGGAACGTATGCAAAAAAATGTTTGATTCTGTTTGAATGTGCGGCAGTTATAATTCGTCATAAGAAAAACTGCCCTTGATAAAACATAAAATGTTGCTGGTAAACTACCCCTTTCCCTTAACCGACCTTCATCAAAAACAACAGGCCTTGAGTACTCTAGAAATCAGGGCAGTATGTATGTTCGATTCTGTTTGATTTTGCGGCTGTTATCGTTCGTCATAGAATAAATTACCGTTGTTAAAACATAAAGTGTTGCGGGTAAACTACCCCTTTCCCTTAACCGATCTTCACCAAAATCAACAGACCTTGAGTGATTAAAAATAAAGGAATGTATGCAAAAAATTATTTGATTCTCTTTGAATGTGCGGCAGGTATCATTCGTCATAAGAAAAATTACCCTTGTTAAAACATAAAACGTTGCAGGTAAACTACCCCTTTCTCTTAACCGATCTTCACCAAAATCAAAAGACCTTGCGTTCTCAGTAGTTCAGGGAGGTATAAAAAAAGGTATTTGATTCTGTTTGAATTTACGGCAGTTATCATTCGTCATAGAAAACATTACCCTTGTTAAAACATAAAACGTTGCAGGTAAACTACCCCTTTCCCTTAACCGATCTTCACCAAAATCAATAAACCTTGAGTTCTCCACAATTCAGAGCTGTATGCAAAACATTATTTGATTCTGTTTGAATTTGCGGCTGTTATCGTTTGCCATAGAAAACAATCTACACACAGACACACAGATAGACAGACAGATAGACACACAGACACTTGTCGAAAAATGACTTTTCTGCATGTTTTGAGGGTAGTACAATCAGAATCAGCACTTATCTCGAACACGATTTTTTCGCCATCACCATACTTCCATTTCCTTATGGAACATGGAAGTAAAATTATCCCTCCCCCTTCAACTATCATCTTCATTTATAGAAAATTACCCCAACCCTCTCTAACTAGCCTTTCATTAATAGATATTTCATCTATGTTTCTACAGTGGATTTTTATGACCTTCTTTTCAGAATAATTTTGTTTATCAAAATTAAGTACTTTACTCTTGTTAAAACATAAAATGTTGCAAGTAAACTACCCTTTTACCTTAACCGATCTTCACCAAAATCAATAGACCTTGAGATCTCTACAATTCAGGGACGTATGCAAAAAATTATTTGATTGTGTTTGAATTTGCGGCTGTTATCGTTTGCCATAAAAAAAATTACCCTTGATAAAAAAACGTTGCAGGTAAACTATCCCTATCCCTTAACCGATCTTCACAAAAAAACAATGGCAATTATCGGTCGCCATAGTATAAATTCTACAAACACACTTTTCGAAAAATTACTTTTCTTCATGTTTTGAGTGGAGTACAATCAGAATCAGCCCTTATGTCGAACACGATTTTTTTCGGCATCACCATACTTCCATTTCCTTATGGAACACGGAAGTAAATATCGGTATGGAGAACCACACATGACTTCCCTGTTCTAAGATTTATATTTAAAATCATATTCGAAATGAAATATTTCCATAGAAACTACTTCTTTCTACTTATTGCTTCAGCCTTAACCACAGTACTGTGGTCACTAACGTATACCACCTCATGTTTTCGCACTCGATTTTCACTGATGATGGCAGTCGATGGACTGCCGAAGAGTCTGGTTTTGCAGAAAACATTGCACTACGGCTAAACAGCCCGGGAAGCAATTTTAACAAAGAACTACTTCTTTGTTGCCGATAACGTAGTACACATATAAAAAATTCTCCCCTCCACCTTCAACTATAATTTTCATTAATAGAAAATTACCCCCACCCCGTTCACCTAACCTCTTCATTTATAGATATTTCATCTACGTTTCTTACAGTGGATTATTATGAGCTTCTTATCAGGTTACTTTATTTATCAAAATTAAGTACTTTACTATTGTTAAAACATAAAACGTTGCCGGTAAACTACCCCTTTCTCTTAACCGATCTTCACCAAAATCAATACACCTTCAGTCCTCTACAATTCAGGGATGCATGCAAAAAAATATTTGATTCTATTTGAACGTGCGGCAGTTATTTTTCGTCATAAAAAAAATTACCCTTGTGAAAACATAAAACGTTGCTGCTAAGCTACCCCTTCCCCTTAACCGATCTTCAACAAAATCTACAGACCTTGAGTTCTTTATAATTCAAAAAGGTATGCAAAAACGTAGTTGATTCTGTTTGAATTTACGGCAGTTATCGTTCGTCATATAAAAAATTACCTTGTTAAAACATAAATGTTGCTGGTAAACTACCCCTTTCCCTTAGCCGATCTTCACCAACACCAATAGTTCTTTAGAACTCTACAATACAGGGCTGTATGCAAAACATTATTTGATTCTGTTTGAATTTGCGGCTCTTATCGTTTGCAATAGAAAATACCCTTGTTAAAATATAAAACGTTCCTGGTAAACTACCCCTTTCCCGTAACCGATCTTCAACTAAATCAACATACCTTGAGTTCTGTATAATTCAAAAAGGTATGCAAAAGAATAGTTGATTCTGTTTGAATTTATGGCAGTTATCGTTCGTCATAAAAAAATTACCCTTGTTAAAACATAAAATGTTGCAGGTAAACTACCCTATTCCCTAAACCGATCTTCACCAAAACCAACTAGTCTTGAGAACTCTACAATTCAGGACTGTATGCAAAACATTATTTGATTCTGTTTGAATTTACGGCTGTTATCGTTTGCCATAGATAAAAATTACCCTTGATTAAAAAAAAAAAACATTGCAGGTAAACTACCCCTTTCTTTTAACCAATCTTCACCAAAAACAATAGTCTTGAGTACTCTACAAATAAGTGCAGTATGGAAAAAATTTTTTGATTCTGTTTGAATTTGCGACTGTTATCGTTTGCCATAGAAAAAATCTAGACACACACAGACACTTTTCGAAAAATGACTTTTTTTCATATTTTGAGTGTAGTACAATCAGAATTTCCAATAATCTCGAACACGATTTTTTTTGCCATCACCTTTCCTTAAGGAACATGTTTCCTTAAGGAACATCGTAGTAAAAACGTTTTTCAATTAAAAAAAATCATAAGGTGGGAAAAAATAAGTTGTGCATATTGCCTACAAATGTCTTGATAGTGATGTGCATCAAAGTAGAGCATCAGTATCATAACAAATTGGGACCGAGAGTAATTCGGGTACAAGAATGGTTATCCATACAGACATAAAATTTGTAATAAAATATATTAAAATATGAGGTTGGCTTCATACACTTTTCAGATATATACTTCAGTAGTGTCAATACTGCCAAATACTTATCTATGGTTTCTTTAATATATGTTTTCAGTACACATATCACACTCTACACAAAAAGTGCAAGTCATAATGAAATGCTCAGTGTAATAACGGAATGTTTAAAAAATGTGTTTATAACTTTTAATGTTGGGACATAACAAGCATAGTAACAAATTGTTACAAAATATAAAGTTATAATAAGTTAACAGTTGTCATGATAACAGTAGGCTTCTGATTGTCATGCTTCTGCTCAAGCCAGTACTACAGACATCTAGTAAATACAGAGTATTGATTTTTTGAGAACTTAAAAGAAATTGGTATTCATAACACAGACTGTAATGCCCTTATTTTCCAAAAGAACAATATTGAAAACTACTCGAGCCGTTTTAAAAATTACCTCTCGAGTGTTCTTTTTTTGAAGGAAATAAATAAAAAATGCTAGCGAATGTTTTTAACTTGATAATAAATAGAATGAACTGAATGACAAGGAACCTACAAATTGTATAAAACATTTTGATTATTTACTTAGCATCTAGTAATACCAGGTCTAAAAAGCTTCATTATTTGTAATAAGAATTATGTTCCTTCTTTAACAGTGGCACATCGAGAACTGGACTGGATTACTACCTGATTTGACCTGAATTGTAAATTTTAAAGTATGATTTTTCGTAATTTAAAGCGTATCAGAGAAGAACACATTACAGTAAATTCTTGTGAATCAACGGCACTTTTAATCTTAATTTAAATTAGAACTTTGTATTTCATATTTAATACAAATACATTACAAAACGAAATCGAATTTAAGTATCTTATTTTAACAGCTGACTAAAGTAAAAAATACATTTCGTTTAACGTTACGGTATTCTATACAATATGTTTCCCACAATAAGCAAAATCTAAAAAAGTTGGTATCTATAAAATGTCAACAATTGGAGTCTTCAACATCATATTGTCCAAATGTCATGAGTTTATATGTGTGTATGCACGCGCATTCATGCCAGGTCATAAACTTAATAGCAATAATACAATACTGGCAACGGAATATTTGCTAAGCTTAAAGCATTTAAAAAAAATAAACACTAATTTAAGAGATCATTAGGCCTACTTTTGTTCTTATAAAACTTACGTGAACACTGAAATATTTCTGGAGTATTTGTGTAAATATGTAATAAAGTTGGAGCAGTAATGTAAATACTTGTTAGACTGTTACGTATAATTATTGGTCAAAATTAGGTTTATCAGAAAATGTAAATAATTTATCTAAAATGCACATTATTATTTTAAAATATCACTCGTTTTTACGCGGATATAAAGCATTGCCTTCTTTCGTTCATCAACCTGTCTGGTGTTTATAATCACATAACAGCTGTGGATACTTACGCAAGACCGCACACGGAATGAATACGAGTTTGTTTATTCAAACAGGATTGCATATTATGTCTTCAACTGTCTTGTGTGCGTATACGCACAAATGTTAGTAAAACATATATATAAACGCTTCTTCCTACAGTCAGTTTCTTGATACATAAATTATTTCATATTTATTATGATTTTACAAACAAGATATATTTTTTCCTTACTTAGAACATGTTTGGGAATTAGATGTTTTTCCCATCCTCAGCTATCTTAGTTTTTGATCTTGTTGAATATTTGTGTTCAGGTTGGTTGTTTCTGTGGCTTCCGCTTTTGGTAGTTTAAATTGGTATAGTATAAATTGGTGTTTATATATGTGTGTGTGTGTGTGTGTGTGTTTATATATATATATATATTTATTTGTTTTTTGAGTGCTTCCAGTGTTAAGTATTTTGAAAATTGTGTTGTGTTTTGTGTTGATTTGTATATGTTCAGGTACCGGTATTAGTTTGCCTCGTGTTTTGTGTTTATATATT
Organism: Magicicada septendecula; assembly: GCA_034769895.1. Taxonomy (NCBI): domain Eukaryota; kingdom Metazoa; phylum Arthropoda; class Insecta; order Hemiptera; family Cicadidae; genus Magicicada; species Magicicada septendecula. The sequence goes on along the minus strand of CM068376.1, from coordinate 195,922,488 downwards.
TGTTAATTTTCCCATATATATTCATTACTGTGCCTTTAAGTGGTATACTTTTTATCAGTGTCATGTTGGTTATGTCTGGGAATTCGTGTCCTGTGTTTATTGCATGTGTGGCCACATTGGATTTATATGTTTTGGGGTTTTTGTATGCATTTATGCGTTCAAAATAATGATTTTTCAATTGTTTTTTGTTTGGCCTATGTAACATTGGTTGCAGTCTTGGCATTCAATTGTATACGTTTTAAACCTGTGAACAAAGACTTACCCCAATTATAAAGACACCATTACATTAAGGAATTTTTAACAAATATGGTGATGAAAAAGTATTGCAGAAATGTGCAATAATAAAGACGCTAAGTAATTTAATATTAATTACTAGTGTAATTAAATAGTAATTAATAAGTGTGTTATATGTGAGTGACCAGAAAAAATTACGCAAACGATGATATCGCTCGTGCTACGAGTATGTTCATGAAATCGCGAAAATGAGCCAAAAAGTGATTTGTAATTAAAAGGACGCTTTTCACGAAGTGTCAATATCTAACAGGTCGAAAACAGTCCTGGACTTGTCAGATTGCCATCCAGTATAAATATCACCGGCAATTTTGGGGCGATCTCAGACTCAAGATATCTTCACACAACGTCACGCTGCTGGTCTGCCGACCGATCGAACATCTTTATCACACACACCAAGACTTATGGAGGAACTCTGGACCATCACAAACAACAAACCGTATAGACAGAGAACACAGCATCAGCATAATCATCATCAAATTCTCAGGATTCAGGACACACACACGCTCGTGCGCACAATGGTAATGTCAGCGGTACGCAGGTGATGAATAAACAATCATATTTTTTGTTTGTGAAAAGAACTCTTAAAAAGAAACTTATATATGAACAGTAAAGACGTAAAGTTTTAAATATAATCATTGTACATACATTTAAATGGTAGTTAAAGAAAATAATTTAATTTAACAAGAAAATTTAAAAATACTTCTGTTGTATGTTAAAATTTGGGTGTGTCAGTAGAAATAAATAATAGGTTGGAAGTAAATGTATTTTTTTTTTATAGCAACAATTAGTTTTATTCTTGAGATTTAATATTATTTTTGTTTGTAAATGAGTTGCTATTATTATTTAAAATTTGAGTCAAAGTCAGACACGCTGAAATAAAAAATGTTTAGATAATTTGTTTAAGATGTCTGTTTAGCTAGTAAGATTATATGGTTGTTTATTTTTATATGGCATGAACAGCATATAAGGTTATATTGTATTTTTGTAAACTTATAAAAGAGAATATTTTTTTATTTTTTATTTTTATAATTCGAAATTTTAATATTTGCATATTTTCTATTAATATTAATAAATCATAGAATGATTATTTTGAAACGGTTTTAATTAATTATTTCGTGTCATCAACAGCTCACTCCTCTTTGAAAATTATTTTTTTATTGTGCAACTACATATACTTGACGCAACGAAAATAAAAAAATCCTGCGACCTGGCTGGTGTGATACACTTCATAGTTGCATTGAGTACATGGTAGGCCTATTGTATTTGTGTAATATTTTATAATACTTGTAACCTTGCAATATATATATTGCAACGATACAGATAATTATTTTCGCATAGGATATAGTGTGTGTGAAAAAATTACAAACCAGTCTATAATGGAGGTAATGAAAAATTATTTATTTCACACAGGAAATCATAGTTTTACGATGTATATTAAATTACCTAATTGTCATGCGTTTTATATTTGTTAGATGATATCCGTTCACTTGCTGATTTGTCCTCCAGATGTGCGTTCCTCCTCTTCTTAGCGTCGCTCCCGTCCTGGCGTCCTCTTCTTCCTGGCACCCTCTTTGTCCTGGTGTCCTCTTCGTCTGGCGTCCTCTTTGTTGGCGGGTTGCTCCATTGATGATGCCTCTGTACGTCACGCTGACGATTCCGTCGAACTGCTAACACCAAATAGACTTTTCACACAATTGTCACTCTCACAATAATTAGCATTCTCGCTCGCAAAAATTATTATTAATTTACACGTTAATTTTTATTAGATCTCAGGGTGAATATGGGTATTTATTATAAAAGCGGTGTATTTAGCTTACACCTTCCATGAAAGCTTGAAGTGTTCAATAATTCTCTATGCGGACTATCTTGACTACCGCGAAAAGCACTTAAAATAATAATAATTTTTATAGAGGTTGTTAACCTGCTTGGCTCTTTACGCAAAGCTCGCAAAGAGTTCTACGTTTTATGATAATTTTGTATTTCTATAATTCCGTACGAGGAAAACTCTCGTCAACAGACACACTTCACTCGGCAAATGCTATCGACCAACTGTGTCGATCCGTACCTCACAGAGTACGAATATTAATTAAATTAGTGTCTTCTGATTGGTCCATCCGATGTCACATGGTTGATATTAGCAAAAGATATAAGAGTTACATGCAAAACTTTGTATAAATCTGCAAGAGCTTGCATTGATTTTATCTATGCATTTTATTACTCTATCATTGAGTTAAAAGCTGAGTTTTTTCCTATACAGAAAACCATATTTATAAAATAGTTGGAAACCTCAGAGTACATAAAACTGTAGCTATTTACATAAACAATCCACTGTCAAAGTTTCACGTCGATGGGTTGATTACCGCGGAAGATATAGGGAATAAGGTTTATCACACGCGCACCCGTGCACAATTTCACACACAAAGTACATGACATAAAAGAACACATGTTTATAAAGAATTTGATATAACCTACGTCCTTATCCATTGCTAAATAAAAAACTTACAGCTAAAAGACAAAAAATTGAATAAAACCATTTTAAACATGTCAGTGTTCATCATCCATGTTCAGATACAATTAATAGAGCTTATCATCCTGCTTTGTTGCAATAGATATATATATATTTTATCATTATTAAACGCGTGTTCGTGTTGTTTTTGCAATGTAATGTTTTCTGTGTTTAATGAGCACCTACCTGCTGTCCGTTCTTGCGGATTCTTCCGACTATGGGCGTGTGGATTTTGGATTTGAATTCGCAAGTAGGTTAACTCAAGTGTACAACCACAAAACACTAATCTTGTTATAATTATTGTAAAGAGTTTTGTGAGGTTGGTAGGCTCCGTAGTACAGCAATAAAAATACAGTGTGGGGTAATAAAAATCGGGGTTTATTATACTAAACACACATAAGAATGAAAAACTTACAGTTACTATAATTCTTACTAACCAAAACAGTAAATAAAATTTAGTATGATATTTTCTGAATGGTTAGTATTCTTCAGCAAAAGAGCTTATTATTTCGAATTATATTACTTGTATTTCTCTTGATTTCAAAGAAGTTAATTTCAAATAATTTAATTAATGCATTTAATTTAATTTAATTTAATTAGCAATGACTTTAAAATGATTTTAAATACTCTAAAATTCTTGTAAATATTCAGAAATAAACTAGCAGTGAATCTAGTTCAACTTGGCTTTATTTCAAATGATTTGACTCTTGTATACTGCAGTATAAGCAATCAATTAATTCTCTAATAAGATTTGTATAGCGCTTTTCTTTTTATCTAGTATCTAATGCTTATCTAGGGCTTATTAGTTACTCATACATGCTATACAGATTATCACAATTGAATATTACTTATTAATTTAGAGTCTTTGATTCAATGGCATCTGAATTATTTGTTTTACAGTGATTTTAAAAAAAGGAAAAATTGTTCTTTTAGAAGTGAATAATTTGTTTTTGACTTCCCTGGTTCCGAAGAGGATTTAGAGATGCTCCGGGAATCCCTCGCTGTCCTGATCCAATCTGCTAGAGACGATGATCTACTGAGCGTCCTGGATTTTGGTGATGAGTTCGGGAATCAGCAACACTCTGCTCCTTCTGCAACTGGTGATGGTTTTACGTCTGTAGTTTTGGCTGCTACAACTGCGTCAGGCTCCTCGTTCGATTCACGTTCCCGTCTGGCGTGTGTGTCTCGTCACGGGTTGTCGCTCTGCTTGTCAGTTGTTCTGCTCGTACTACTGGATATAGACGGCCTCTTCTGTCGTACTCTTGAAGTAGCTTCTTGTAGTGTAGTTGATCTCTTGCGTGCGTACGCCAACAGTTAATGGATTGCGCGATACGCTTATTTGATGATAAGAAAGAGTATCTTGAATAGTCACAATTATTACGAGTCGTTACAGTTGATCTGTTTGAATAAGATGATCGTAATAATGCGTGTTGACACCTCAAGTCTTCACAGATGTATCTTCACAAAATGTGTGTTACTGAGACGATTGAAGATGTACGTGTGCTCCTCTTGAGTACTGGCAGTCGAGTGTTTTGTCAGCCGAAAAACTCCGCGTTCATTCCAATTTCTTTAAATGATTTGATTGGCTGACACACTCTCCCTTCTACTCAAATTTTGTGGTCACCCCATTCCGTGAGAACAAAACTGATTCCCACAGTCTGAGAATTTATATTATTTTTAATATTCTTAACACACCGGATTTTCATTCCCGGTGCGGACGTCCGGTCGCAATTTATATTGCGATTATCTTGGCCGCAAGCCAAGTTATCCTAATTCTAAAATATACAATTTGTTGTTAATTGTTATGACTATTACATATTAAAAGCTCTTCTGTGTAGCTCAATTACTAAGGAAGTTATTAACATAAAATCAATTATCTCCCTTAATGTTTAATTATATTAAATAAAATTCGCACACCCTATTATTAATATTTCGGCAAACATTTTGCCTATTCTAGATTTTTCCTAAATTTACCAGTTTTCAAAATATTAATAATTGAAAGTTTGGGCATGGCTCTATTGGTTTATAGTGTGTGTGTGTGTTACGTAACAGCAGCTGGCATTGGCGTGTGCGCCTGTACAATGCGTTGAGATGCACGCTACATTATAAGAGTTGAGTTTCAACGTTTTAAATTTGTTTAAACATTAATATAGTAAAGCTTTAACATATAACTCCAAATCAATGAGATTTGGTGACGTTATAATATATATATATATATTACATTTAATATTTATAATGAATTTACCTCAAGATATACCTTTTTTTCCTTATATACCTAATAAGGAAAAAAAGGTATATCTTGAGGTAAATTCATTATAAATGTTAAATGTATTATATACATCAAGAAACGGACTGTAGCAGAAAGTGATTGAATATATATATATATACATATATTCTTTTAACTATGGTGAATATATAAATATAAATTAGTATTGTTACGACGGTCTTCTGATCGTCTTATGATACAGTGGAAAACAAAATACTAGACACCAATAAAGTCACTAAAAACCTGCTGTAATTTTCACAATTAACAGTTTGTAATCAACAAGATAGTCTCTTACAACAAATCAAATAAAGATTGTTCACACGCAACAATAACGACAACTAATAGAGTCTTGCCCAATTATAAAACACATAACACTTTGCCACAATACTTCGAACCGTACTTGAATAAATCACCACTTAAACTGGACTGAGCATCAGTGAGTGCTTGTATTTATACCCCGCTGAGATTCCAGAATCTCAAAGTAGATACTAGGCATCAACAATGCTACTAGAAAACACTAGAGCATAATTGCTTGCCGCCTTAAACACAGTGTGCGCGGACTGGTGAAATCTGGATCAGTCTCGGCTATGGACGCGTGACAAGAGTTACGTAATTGTCCTTCATCTCAAAGTAGCAGCAATATGTATGCACACACAGATTATATCTGGGCTCCGTTGGAATAGCCAAGAAACATGTAGAATGTTGTGTAGTAGCGTAACACTGCCCCCTCCTTAAGCCTGTTTATCCCAAACTGGTAAACGATCTCTGAAGTAATACTTGGCCAGGCGATCTAGGTGGATGACCTTGAACTTTCCAGTCCTTCCTGTTGAATTCGATAGACAACATTGTTGATTCTTTTTTTACAGTGTCTGGGTCCTTCTCAGTTAGTGTGAAGTTAAGGTGTGCCACCACGATGGCGCTTTGGGTTGAACTACAAAACCTGATCTCCTTCTTGGAAACCCACAGTGTTACTGTGAATGTCCTACCGAGTTTTCATTTTATCACTGGCTATCTTCAGCCATCCTCTCATCAAGCAAGTCATTTCTCGCAGTTGGTTTTCTAATTGCGAGGAATAATTCTGTGGCTCTTGGAACTGAGTCTCAGGTGATCCGAACATTAAGTGCCTAGGAAGATGAAGTCCCGCCCAAACACCAATTTTCCTGGAGTCATGCTGGTTGTGTTGTGTCCTGATGACCTATACGCCATGAGCAATAGCGGTATATGTTGGTCCCAGTCTGGTTCTCATCAACAACCTTTGAAAGATGTTGCTCAAGTGTACTATTGAATCTCTCAATTATCCCGTCTGACGGAGGATTGGAGAGGCATTGCCCTGGTATTTCGAATTCCGAGTAGACAGCATAATTCTTTAAACACTCCTGCTTTGAAATTTCTCCCTTGATCCTTATGGATTTCCATAGGGGCTCCATAACAGCAACAGAAGTTGTGAGCTGACTCCTTTGCCACAGTGGTAACCTCCTGATTTGGAATTGTGTAGGCTTCCACCCACTGAGTACAGTAGTCACCTATAACCATGATGTACCGGTTTCCGTTGTCAGTAACTGGGAAAGGTCCAGCAATGTCTACGGTAATTATCTCAAAAGGCTGCCCAACGTTATACTGTCTCATTTTTCCCCTGCTTCTGGTTTGTGGGCCCTTGCTTGCAGCACATATTTCACACATATGAACCCATTCCTCTACATCGTGACGAAGATGAAGCCAATAGAATTACTTACGTATTTTGTCAAGGGCTTTGTTAACTCCAAGATGACCTCCAGACATTCCTTCAAAACAGACTGCACTTTACTTCGTTGAACTGTCAACTGCATGACCACGTCTTGTCCATCTGCACTTTCCCAAACCCTTTTCAGCAATCCGTTCTCTATGGTAAGAGATTCCCATTGTGCCCAGTAGCCCTTCAGCACATCCGAACCATGGCAGATATCTTTAGAATCCAGGCGGTGACCTTCCTATTTTTCTGTAAAGATCGGTCCAATTTCTTCGTCAGTCATCTGTTCTTGTCGAAAATGTAGTGTCCTCCAGCTGTCTTCCTGGAAATCTACAGTGATGGCTTGAACATGTTCACTTGGGTTTTGTTCTTTCCTTTCTGTGGCAATGTCAGTAGTCTTCCAGGCACTCCTGCCAATGTGTACCTTGAATTTGTACTCTTGCAGACGTTCGAGTCACCTTTCCAACTGCCTTTTCGGGCTTTTAACCCTTTGATCAGTGACAAGTCGGCCAGTAAGTCAGCCCTTGACAGTGGAATTTTTTGAAATTTTGTAAAATGTAATTAATGCAAAATTGTCAACTATAATTATCGGCAAACTGATTAAATATATATATAAATAGTGTTAAATTAAAATATTCTACTTACTTTGAAAGTTATTCTGTGTGTGAAAAATCTGGAAGCATGGATATTGGCAACAGGCAGTATCCAATTCCTTACACATCAGTGATGATTATCCTTTCTTTTTCTTTCTCCTTTGCTTGTATGTTTGCAGACATAGCAAGCTCTCTGAGGCCTTTACTTCATTTCTATTGGTGGAATTGGCTCCATGAAAAGTCTAGCTGTCAAACATAGTGGATTAGTTGTGTCTTCTTTTGACATTCTCCAGCTCCTGAAGAAACCCTCATGGGTGTATACTTTTCTAACAGTTGTCTTATAATATTGGATCTGAACTGTTGCAGTTTCATTCTCCTCCCAGTCGTTTCTTGGTACAAAATGTGTGCATTTAGCACATGCATATCTATCATATGGAAACAAATTTTTTTGTACCACTTCAGGGTTTTACGCGTGCTATGTGTGAAGCTCATCTGCATATCACTTTTATCAACTAAACCCATATTGCTATTATGTTGTACAACAGACAGTAGTTTCTTCACAGGCAGATAGTAACAGCTACTGGTTGCCATACAAAAGTGTTTGGAAAAGTGCAGATAAACCTAAGCCTTGGTCGACTTGAATTTGATCATCAAGTACTTGTTGCAGACATTGTGGATGAAGCAATTCTTGGTGTGGACATTATGAACGCATATTTATGAACGCATATGGATTTATAGTCATCTTCAAAAACAACGTCTTGAGAATTGGAAAAGTAGAGGTAATGCTCTACACAATCAATGCAGCAGAAAAATCAATGGATGTGATACATCAAGTGGGCGTAACTGTTCAACCAAACTTCGAAAAGATCGTCTTGGTTAGAACTGAGGTAGATACTAGGGGCAACCAGTGCTCTATATTCGAACCCCAGGTAGTCAGCATACCAGGCATACTAATTGTCAGATGTTTAGTAAAACCTGACGAAACCGGAAATGTACCTATTAGAGTGGCGAATATTTTGGATCAAGCTGTCACTTTACAAACCAATACGCTCCTAAGGAAATTGACTCCTGTGGTCTGGGTAGCCGGAATGACACAATGAAAATCCAGTGCTTTGGACACTTCCAAATTACCAGAGGAACTGCAGGAATTATTGAACAGATCTTCTAACGACATCTCAAGTGGTGAGGTAAAAGAACTCAGATGGTTTTTACATGAATATAAAGATTCTTTTGCAGTTTGGGGCCAGTCGTTGGGAAGAACCTCTTTGTATTACATCGCATCAATACCAGAGACACAACACTGATAGGCCAACCTCCTCAAAGGCCTCCATTATCTCAGCAAGAGGAAATGTCTCAGTTAGTACAGGACATGTTGACAGAGGGAATAATCGAGCCTTTGTCAAGTGCTTGTTCTTCTCTGGTAGTGGTGGTAGCAAGGAAGGATGGTGGATTGTGTTTTTGCGAAGACACAAGAGGTTGAATGATGTGGCAAAGAAAGTTTGCTATCCATTACCTCATGTTGACAATACACTTGACACACTGTCTGGAGCACAGTAGATTTCCACATTGGACCTGAAGAGTGGATATTGGCAAGTGGGTCTTCATCAAGAAGAAAGGAAAGACTTCTTTCTCGACCCCAAGTGGCTTATTCCAATTTAACTTCATGCCATTTGTTGCACCAGCAACATTCGAAAGATTGATGGATCTGGTACTCCGAAGCCTGACATGGAAAACTTGCCTTGTTTATTTAGGCGATGTCATAGTCATCGGGAAGAATTTCAGAGACCATTTGGAAAACCTTAAGGAGGTTCTAACTAGAATTCACTGTGCCCAACTGAAGCTGAACCCGAAGAAATGTTCTCTATTCCAGAAGGAAGTACAGTATCTGGGCCATCTGGTCTCGGCAGTGGGTGTTAGCATGGATCCTAATAAAGTAGTCACCGTAAAAGACTAGCCAGTTCTGAAGAGTGAACAAAGTTCAGAGTTTCCTGGGCTTATGCTCATATTACAGACATTTTGTTAAAGGCATTGCTACTATTGCTAAACCACTACATGAGCTAACGGAAAATAAACTAAACTTCTAGTGGTCAAGCGAGTGTGATCAAGCATTTAGGACTTTGAAAATTGCATTATGTTCGCAACCAATTCTCGCTTTCCCAGCTTCCGAAGGGAAGTACATCGTAGACACAGATGCAAGCAATACTGGTCTAGGAGCAGTTTTGTCTCAAGTGAAAAACAGTTCTTGGATTTTGTTGTCCATGATACGACGGTTACTTAACTAAATATAATTATTTAGTGTTCCGAGTCGGTAGTGAAATAATTATATTTGAAAAACAGTGAAGAATGAGTAATAGCGTATTATATTACAGCAAGACGCTTTCTAAACCAGAGAGAAATTATTGCATTACAAGGAGAGAGTTGCTGGCAATCATCAGAGCTTTGGAGCACTTCCATAAATACCTCTATGGAAGGAAGTTTTCACTATGCACCGACCATTCTGCTCTTGCATGGCTCTTGAGATTTAAAAATCCAGAAGGGCATTTGGCAAGGTGGCACAAACATCTGCAAGAGTACAACTTCAAGGTACATCATTGGGGGGGGGGGCACCTGCATGGTAATGGAGATGGCTCATTATGAAGAGTGTGCCCTGAAGACTGCCCACGTTGCCACAGAAAGGAAGAACAAACTGCAAGCGACCATGTTCAAGCCATCACTGTAGATTTCCTGACAGACGGCTGGAGGACACTACATTTTCGACAAGAACAGATGACTGATGAAGACATTGGACCAATCTTTACAGCAAAAGAGGAAGGTCACCACCCGGATTGGCAAGATATCTACCATGGTTTGGATGTGCTGAAGGGCTACTGGGCACAATGGGAATCTCTTACCTTAGAGAAGGGTTTCGGAAAGTGCAGATGGACAAGACGTGGTCATGCAGTTGATAGTTCCCCGAAGTAAAGTGCAGTCTGTTTTGAAGGAGATGCATGATGGAATGTCTGGAGGTCATCTTGGCGTTAACAAAGCCCTTGACAAAATTTGGAAGCACTTCTGTTGGCTTCATCTTCGTCACGATATAGAGGAATGGGTTCGGACGTGTGAAATATGTGCTGCAAGCAAGGGCCCACAAACCAGAAGCAGGGGGAAATGAGACAGTATAACGTTGACTGCCTTTCGAGAGAATTGCCATAGACATTGCTGGACCATTCCCAGTTACTGACGATGGTAACCGGTACATTATGGTTGTAGGTGACTACTTTAGTAAGTGGGTGGAAGCTTACGCAATTCCAAATCAGGAGGTTACCACTGTGGCAAAGCAGTTAGTTCACAACTTCTGTTGTCGTTATGGAGCCCCTATGGAAATCCATACGGATCAAGGGAGAAATTTCGAATCAGGAGTGTTTAAAGAATTATGCCGTCTACTCGGAATTCGCAAGACCAGGACAACGCCTCTGCATCCTCAGTCGGACGGGATGGTTGAGAAGTTCAATAGGACACTTGAGCAACATCTTTCGAAGGTTGTTGATGAGAATGAAACAGACTGGAACCAACATATACCACTATTCCTCATAGCATCAAGGTCATCAGGACACAACACAACCAGCATGACTCCAGCAAAATCGGTGTTTGAGCAGGAGGTTTGTCTTCCTGGGGACTTGATGTTCAGATCACCTGGGAGACTTAGTCTAAGAGCCACAGAACTATTCCTCGCAATTAGAAAAGCAACTGCAAGAAATGAATCACTTGATAAGAGGACAGCTGAAGATAGCCAGTGATAAAGTGAAAACTTGGTATGACATTTGTAGCAGTAGTGTGGGTTTCCAAGAAGGAGATCAGGTTTGGTTGTTCGACCCAATGCGCCATCGTGGTCGCTCATCTAAACTTCAGACTAACTGGGAAGGACCCTACTCTGTGAAAAAAAGAATCAACGACGTTGTCTATCGGATTCAATAGGAAGGACAGTGAAAGTTCAAGGTCGTCCACCTAGATTGCCTGGCTAAGTATTACTTCAGAGACGCTTTGCCAGTTCGGGGCGAACAGTGTTAAGGAGGGGGCAGTGTTACACCATTGCAGAACGTTTTACATGTTTCTTGGCTATCCCAGCAGAACCAGCTGTAATGTCGTGTGCGTACGTGATTCTTAACAAGGCTGTTCCAGACTCACACCGGTCCACGCGCACTGTGTTCAAGCCTGCAATCAATTATGCTTTAGTGTTTTTTTAGTAGTGCTGACACGTATTATGGATTATTCTGGAATCACAGTGGGGTATGAATACAAGCATTCAGCAACGCTTAGTTTCAGTTTAAGTGGTGATTTATTTAAGTGAAGTTCAAGTTTACTTTGGGCGATTACTCTGTGCGTTCAAGTGGTTATTAGTGAATAGTGATTATTGTGCCCGACTCTATTACTCGACATTATAATTGTTGTGGGAAAATTAATTTGAATTATTGTACGAGTATAATCTTGTTGAATAACGTGTTGATTACAAACTTTTAATTGTGATAATTAAAGCTGGTTTTAATGAATGAATTGGTGTTTTTTTTCCACTGTACCATACGACGATCATTTAGACCATCATAACAATATGCTACTGTATGTAGTACATGGCAGATCTTGAAAGAAATTATATTGATTATTAAAAATATAGACTTATACCACTGTTGTATTAAATTGGATAACAATTTCAACATTTAAACTACTAAATATTGACAGTCTGACCCTGACAGTTTCTTATTACTGTTGTATAATAATTATTTATGCCTGTATACTAGATATAGTATGGCGTATAATATATGACTATATGGTCTCTGTTTAAAACATTAAATTACTAATTAAACACTAACTGAAGTATAATAAAAAATTGTATAGTTTCTGAATTTAAGCAATTATTTATTAATTTATTTAATGTTAACAATTCGTATTTTTATTGTTGCTATTAAAATTTAAACCAAGGTATTAGTAAATTTCTTCAGAATGAGTTTATAGAAAAATTGACTACAAGAAGTTATGAAATATTTTGTTAATTTTACAATATAGATTACAAAGTAAAATGTACAATTTCAGTACCTGAAAAGACAGAATAAGGCAAAGATAAAATAGAATAGTTTAAATTTCAAAGTGTGTTATAGAGTGTAATGTATGAACTTCACATCTGTATGATTGTAGTTGTGTAAAGTAATAAACTGTATTGTGTTTGACAGGGATGTTTGTAGCAACGGTGAGTGTACTTACATTATTTACTATATATCTTCAGATACGGCCATCTGACTGGATTGCATCTCAGTTTGAACTTGTGCCATGGTCCGAAAATGGTGCTTATTTTAGGGTACACCTTTTAGTCCTGCCAATTGTGAATTTATTACTATCTGTGATCATTGAGGTATGTATTGACTGGGTAACAAAGATTGTAAAATGACTTAATTGAGGAAGTTCATGTGTGTGTGTGTGTTATTTCTAAAAGAATGACAACAATATTAAAAGTTGGAATATTCATAAGAGTTTTTTTTAATGGTGCAGCATGCCATTATGAAACTTATTTATTACACAGAAAATGTTTCAGGCTAGCAAGTTTCAAGGCCATGTAGTCTGTGAAGTTTCAAAGCTAAGAACATAAAATCATGTAATTCAACAAATAATCGATAATATTAGTAAAGCTCAGAGTAGTTTTATAGTTGTTCAATAGTTAAGTGTTTTTATTTTTATTCTTTATGCAGATTTGGTGTTTTGCAATCTCTTTCCCTTTATTACACACCAAAGACTGTTGAGTATTACTCAAGGCTGTTTTGCTGAGGATGTGCTGTAGGAGTAATTCTGTACCCATGTAGTTAAAATAATATAAATGTTTAAATACAGCTTATTTTAATTTTCTGTTCATTTATTGTAGAACTGTATTCAATATGAATAACTAACAGGAAGAATATAAACATTAAGTACATTCCAAACAAAACAGCTAGAAGATTCCTAAATTCATTAACAATTTTTATAGACTCAAAAAAAAAAGATGACTGCACGAGCACGAATGACATGTGCCTGCATTTGTTACCTTATTGTAGCAGATAGTTGTATCTGTGCTATCGTTTGAGGCGTCAGGTGTTAAGTGACATGGTTTATTGTTGCTTGTTCTTCAACAATATCTTACAGTTTCCACTGCAATAATCAACCTTTACTGGCCATTTTCACCCCATGAACTTGCAAACTCTCACTATTTTTTATTAGTATAGCTGGTTCACAACAAAGAGGTTTGATTAGTGTAGCTGGATTTATGCAAGCAAGTTTGATCAGCACAGCTGGTTCACTGTAAGCAAGTTTGATCAGTTTAGCTATTCTCCACAAACAGGTTTCATTAGAACTGGGATCACTGCAAACAGGTTTGATCAATGTTGCTGGTTCTCTGCAAGCAAGTTTGATTAGAGCTGATTGACTGGAAGCTGGTTGAATCATTGTAAGTGGTTGAACACTACCGGTGTCACTGATAAGTCAAGACATAAGTTACAGCTCAAATTCTGGTTGAAGAACAATGAGGAATAGACCTTTCAGAAAATTAAAACAGGAAAGATAAACTTCAGAATAGACAGTTGAATATAGTCAAATATACAAATCAGTATGATTTTCATATACAGTGCATTATTATTGTTGTTATTTTTGTTGCCACAATAATAATAATAATAATAATAATATAATATCATTGTTATGTATTACTACTATCATTAATATATTGCATACAATATTTTTTATATTTTTTAGGGGCACACTTACTTTAAATTAGAACTCTAGACTGCTCATATTCATAGATATATCTTTGTCCCTCATGTACTTGTAATTTTAAAATGATGTCGTGCCTTGTTTTTGTTTCAGAACGGAATTGCAGAATCTAAGTTGTTAAAGTGGATTATACAAAAAATAGTTAGGAAAAAAACACCAAAAAATAAATATAAAATTGTGTCACAAGGGTGTTCGGCATATCAGCCAGTTATAACAGAAGTCTGAGTGTAATATTTTAAAAACCACATTTTTGTATTTATTTGGTACTCTATTTTTATTTATATATGTAATCTTACTTGTACTGTGCAAACATTAACAATGTGTTCAGTGCCTTACCTGTGACACAAAAAACAAATTTTAAGGATCATAAATTTTGAAATTTTGCTATAGAGATATATTAATGAAATTTGGCATATATGTTTACATTAATGGTATTTTACATATATGACATTATGAAACGGATATTAAGATAGTAACTGTTAGCACAGGGCTATTATATTTGCAACTCCAGAAACGAGAAAATTACATTTCAGTCATAAAAATGACAACACTACATGTATATTGTTAAGACGGTCTCACGGAATCTTCATATTGTGCAGTGGAAACAAAATACAGACACCAATGAAGTTACTAATTCCAGCTTTAATTAATTACAAATGACAATTTGTAATCAACAAGGTACTCTTGTATAATAATTAAAGTTAAATTTGTCCACATGCAATAATAATGTCAGCTATTAAAGAGTTCCGCACTAATTGTAACACAGAAATCACTTTCCACTAATCCTCAACAATGACTGGATCCGCACTAAAGAAATCGCTGTAACCGACTGACAAAGCCAGCTACTGTTGCTTATGTAGGTAGCACAGGTGTCCCAGAATAACTTTTCATCTTTTGAGCATGCCAGATTAATTTGCATATTTACAAGCGCTCTTGAACAGTCTGGAAAGGGTATTAATCACTACGTGAGTGGACAGTCTTGACACAGACAAGGCACGCTAGGCTAATCGAGAAGCATGTAGAACGGCACCTTCATGAGAGTGTTCTGTAATTTTGTAACACTACCCTCTCCTTAAGCCTGTTCATCCCAAACTGTCTCTGAAGTAATACTTGGCCAGGCGTCGAGGTGGACAGCCTTGAATTTCTGCCGTCCTTCCTGTTGAATCCGATATACAACATTGTTGATTCTCTTTTTCATAGTGTACAGTCCTTCCCAGTTAGTTTAAGTTTAGCTGAAAAACCACGATGGTGCTTTGGGTTGTACAACCAAACCTGGTCTCCTTGCAACCAAACCCACGCTATTGCCGCGAGTGTTATACCAAGTTTTCATTTTATCACTGGCTATCTTCAGCCATCCTCTTATCAAGTGATTCATTTCTCCCATTTGATTTTCTAATTCCAAGGAATAGTTCTGTGGCTCTTGGAACTGTGTCTCAGGTGACCCAAACATCAAATCCCTAGGAAGATGAAGTCCCGCCCAAACACCAATTTTGCTGGAGTCATACTGGTTGTGTCGTGTACTGATAACCTATATGCCATTAGGAATAGTGGTATATACTGGTCCCAGTCTGTTCGGTTCTCATCAACAACCTTTGACAGATGGTGCTCAAGTGTTCTATTGAACATCTGAACCATTCCGTCTGACTAAGGATGAAGAGGTACTGTCCTGGTCTTTAAAATTCCAAGTAGCCTTGCATAATGCTTTAAACACTCCTGACTCAGAGTTCCTCCCTTGATCCGTATGGATTTCCATAGTGACTACATAATGGCAGGCAACAGAAGTTGTGAACCTTTGCCACAGTGGTAACCTCCTGATCTGGAATTGCATAAGCTTCTACCCACTTAGTAAAATAGTTACCTATAACCATGATGTACCGGTTTCCATTGTCAGTAACTGGGAAAGGTCCAGCAATGTCTGTGGCAATTCTCTCAAATGGCAGTCCAATAACATACTATCTCATTTACCCCCTGTTTCTGGTTTTTGGGCCCTTGCTTGCAGCACATATTTCACATGTCCAACACCACTCTTATATGTCATGGCGAAGATGAAGCCAATAGAATCATTTCCATATATTGTCAGTTGTTTTATTAATGCCAAGATGACCTCCAGCTGCTCCATCACGTATCTCCTTCAAAACAGACTGCACTTTACTTTAGGGAACTATCAGGTGCATGACCACGTCTCGTCCATCTGCACTTTCCCAAGACATTTTCAGCAATCTGTTCTCCAAGGTTAGAGATTCCAACTGTGCTCAGTAGCCCTTCAGTTCTTCGGAACCATGGCAGACATCTCGCCAATCTGGCCAGCAGCCATCCTCTTTTCCGGTCAAGATCGGTCCAGTGTCTTCATAACTCATCTGTTCTTGTTGAAAATCTTGTGTCATCCAGCCATCTGCCAGGAAATCTACAGTGATGGCTTGAACATATTCAGTTTCATTCTGTTCTTCCTTTCCGTGGCAATGTCGGCAGTCTTCCAAGCATGGTCTTCTTCGGGATAAGCCGTCTGTATTACCATGCAGGCGCTCCTGCCTGTGTTGTACCTTGAAGTTGTACTCGTGCAGACATAAAGTACTGAATGCTTGATCACACTCTCTCTTGAGCACTATAGTGTTTATTTATTTTCCATTAGTTCATATACTGGTTTAGCAATAGTAGCAAAGCCTTTTACAAAACGTCTGTAATATGGGCACAACCCTAGGAAACTCTGAACACTGTGTTTATTCTTTGGAACGGGTCAGTCTCTTATGGTGTCTACTTTATTAGAATCCATTGTAAAACAAGCTGCTGAAACCAAATGGCCCAAATACTGAACTTCCTTCTGGAATAGAGAACATTTTGGACTCGGCTTCTGTTGGGCATTGTGAATTCTAGTTAAAGGTTTTCCAAGTGGTCTTTAAAAGTCTTTCTGATAACTACAACATTGTCTGTGTGATCAGTTTTGAAGTTGTGTATTGCTTTTATGTAAAAGTCAATTAAGAATGTAAATATAAAATTTCATTAACAGAATATGTATAAAATTATGTCATTTCCTTTAATCAAAGCCACTGATTTTGTGGAAATATAGCTCTATAATTGCATTGTATATAGGAATAGTGAACAAAAACAACTTTTGTTAAAAATTTCAAATTACAGTCTATGTTTCCATTGTTGAAATTTCCCTACTTCTCATGTATAATCAATCTGTCAAATTCTAGGACTTGACAGTTTGACAATTGCTTTTATCATTTTCCCAGACAGAAATTTTGTCTTTTGAAAAGAGGACATGTCCGGAAAAAGAAGACAAATGGTAATCCTCATTAAAAATGTTAACATTAATTACAAACAATTAGGTAGGAAAAAAATTAACCTAGGTTTGTGAAAAGGTGAATTAGTTAGTCAATAGAAAGTACACAAACTTGCTAAAAGTTCTCTAGTATGTATCTATATTGCATTTTAAGTTGCCTACAAAACGTTTTATGAAATAAATGTCGGATTATTAGATTTTGTTGTTTATAATGTGTTGAAGTATCAGTAATAGGCGATTCACTGTTTCCAACAATGGAACAATTATCTGTAGATTAAATAGAAAATACGTCTTCTGACACATGTAATAATATTGTCTACAAATAAATCGGATAAGGACATTAAATTGATAGATTTGTTTCCTGTGAAGCCGGTAGTGATGGAAGCAGTCTGGTGGGGGCTGAGCTTGACAGGTATTTTCATGAAGCAAAAGAAGTTGGAGACATGAGCCCTCTGCTGAAGAGATTATTTGTAAAGTATAATGAAAGTGTGCCAACTACGAAAGGCTGTTCAATGCTGCTAGACTCATTTTAGGGGACAGGCAAGGAAAATAACAAAAATAAGAGAATGCAGCTTTTGTTAAATTGAATAAGTTCTTGCAGTAACAGCTATAAAGTGAAGAGTAATTAAAATTATCTATAAATGCATTAATTACTTATTTTAATCTGATTTTAATTATTTCAACAACCAAAGTATAATACTAACATTAAAACTATAAATAAAGCTCAATAACAATAAAACAACAAAAAAGACAAAACTTTTTACTTTTAATTAGTTAATTTTATTTTAACTTAACTTTAATCAGTTAGTTTTTGTAAGCATTAACTTTAACTTGCTTTCTTTTTTAGGGGTTTTAACTTTAATGAGTTAAAAATTTTCATTAATTTTTCCAAGTTTGTTAAATCTGTCTAGTCATGTCACATATCTGCCTCTCATGTTTGTGTCCGTTTGACACATACTGATTCGCTATGGAATCAGTTCAAAATTCAGTCTCCCTCATCATGATCACATGATACAAACACTCGCTCTTGATTTCTGCTGCTCTTTTAATTTGGTAAGAATTCTCATATCTTCCAAATCATTTTCTAGATGTTTTTGTTTTTGTTGTTTTATTGTTATTGAGCTTTATTTATTGTTTGAATGTTAGTATTATACTTTGGTTGTTGAAATAATTAAAATCATATTAAAATATGTAATTAATGCGTTTATAGAAAATTTTAATTATTTTATAAAAATGATTTGGCAGGTATTTACAACTTGTTGATAGTGTTGTGGCAAAGTAATATACAATGCCACTCAACAGGCAAAGTAAACCAACTCAAAATGAACAAAAGACTATTGAAAAATACTTGTCTTTTACAACAAAGCTTGTAGAAACTATTCCACTAACTACAGAAACAAACTAAGTCAATCTTTTAATATTCTAATACCTGTAATTTAATAGTCTAATTTTATAATAGTCTGATACCTATCCAATTTAAAACCCAATGAAAAAATGTACATGTGATTTCTGAAATATCTAACACTACTCAGTCTGAATAAATAGAAAGTTATATATAATTAATGTCTATGCATGCGTTTTGTATAAATAAAAATTCCAAAGTCATTATTCTGGAATTTTATGTTACAATTTTCAAAACAATTAGCACTTGTTAAAGTTTATACTCAACTTTCACGTCAACAGGATCCTTGTCATTTCTTTTCTGTGGTTCATTATTCAGTACCAGATATGAACTTAAACACTTTCAGCTTTACACAAGCATCCAAGTGCACTCATAGAGATGAGTAGTACTACCATATAGTATTTATATTATGTATTTACAGTTATGACCCACTCTGCTCTTTAGTTCCTTAAAAATCCATATTTTGAAGAATTCATTTCTATTGACTTATGTTACATATTTTATTTTGTCCAGTGTGCCACTGAAAATTGTCCCATGCACCACAAATTGCCAACCCTTGTCAAGTAGATCTTCCTTATCCTGTTTCTCATGAGATCCCACCTTCCAGAATGTCCATAATAAAAAGTCATTTTGTCTTGTTGATGTATCCTATAAATTTACTCTTTCTACATTCTATTTCTTACTAGTAACTTCTTTTCCTCTTTAATTCCCCATGATACTTCTAATTTTATCTTCCTTTCGGTCCTACTAGTTCTTTTAATTTTCCACTGCATCCACATCTGCTTCTGTGATAAGGGCCTTCTTTTAACTTCCATGTTGCTCTTCTCTGATTAAGTCTCTGGCTCTTTACTAACATTTTTGGTCTGACTGATGCTCATGCAATCAATATTTTTAACATGGTTAACAGATCTTGTCTGCATTTATTTTGTGGACCCTCGCAAATATATTGGCATTTACTTCGTTTCTGAAACATCAGATAAATCAGCATGGTTATATTATGGAACTTGTAGTAGGCAAGATATACAGTTGTATGCAACTGAAGGAATGAAATGAATTAGTCGAAGTAAATTATGCAGGATTTCAGAAACTTTCGTAAGTTAGTAAAGTGTTTATTTATACAATTTAATTGATTCAGAAAGTACACTGAAAGCGTGTCGAGTTTTTACCTTTACAAGTGTAGAGTTTTGTGGCCACCACACTAACATATGGTCATCCGTTTAGATATTGTATTTATGATGTCATGCTTGGTTTTAGAAGTGGGGCCATGATATATACAATCTTAACTGAAATACTGTGAATAAACAATGTACCCAAAGTTCAAAAAAGATATAAATATTATTTCTCTATTTTTACAGTTACAGTTTTAACTTAATTTGAACTATATAGTAATATTGAAAGCTAAAGGAATCAAAATGTGGGAGGCTTGTATGAGCAGAGGGGAATCCTGATGCGAACAGAGTCACTGTGAACATGTTGACAGTTCAGTGCAGGTAAGCTATGTATAAGATGTTTAATAGTACACAAAACTCACGTAAGGTTGAGGTTTGTTGTAAAATCTCTCTCTCTCTCTCTCTCTCTCTCTCTCTCTCTCTCTCTCTCTCTCTCTCTCTCTCTCTCTCTCTCTCTCTCTCTCTCTCTTCTCTCTCTTTTCTTTCCACTGGCTGCTGCTGAGACATCAAAACTACTACACTTTATTTTTTATGTGATTCAATATTTTGACCTTTTTCATTTCGGCATTCTACTTCATTTTATTGTTACTTCACGTGCATGCTTAGGAGGATGTACATGCATATGCACACACACACACACACACAAAATTATATATATATATTTTCAAATACTTTTTGCTACAGTCTGTTTCTTGATGTATAAAATATATTTAATATTTATAAAGACTTTACCTCAAGATGTATTTTCCTTATTTGGAACATGTTTTGGGAAGCTTTGTGTTCCCATCTTCAGCCTTCCTGATTTTTCTATATATATATATATATTCAGTTGTGTGTGTGTGTTAATATAACTGGATGCCCGACAGGGCGCTCTCTAGTGAAGCAAATCTGAGATCACGGCAGCCATATTTAAAGCGGGCAAAAAAAGGTAAACAGACGTGGAGTTAGGTTGATTTGTGCGGACCTTTTGGAGTGTAAATTGATTTAATGCTTGCTTGACTTACGACTTCGAAAAGAATACAAAATACAAAACTAACATACAAACAACATATCTTCCAACATAGAAACTAAAAGTCTTTCAGCATAATCTGACACGTAATTATATGAATAAATAACCGAACAATGTCTACAGTCAGATCTAGCTAAACAGTCGTCTAATTGCTTCTGCGTTACAGTATAAAATTATTACATCTCACTGCATATAACAACAAGGTGTACACAAACAGAAGGTATAGTCCCATTTCTCCCAGACGCAAAATGTTTAGCAAACGCATGAAATCAAAGTCGAGTGAAATGGCTTATAATGCAAACAAGATTTATTTAGTCACAGAATACAACCAAATATGTAATTAAATAAGTTTAGTTATAATCGAGTTTCAATTGATTTTTGACAAATTTTGAAAATCACAGAGTTCTAATTAATTTTATTCAGTAGTGGAATTTTTAATTTCTTACAAATCACGGTATTGGCCAGCAAAACCTAATGCCTAAGTTTTATGGTAATCTATGGCTAACTTACATTCATTGTCAATAAGTTTACACATTCATTCTGTTTATTATCATTATGTACTCTCTTCTAAAAACCATTATTAAAAAACACCAGTTGTGAATGAATAATCAAAAACCTGTAAAACTATTAATAACCATTTTACTGGGTTGGCCAAATTTCTGAGAACAAAGTAAGGATACCAGCATACTGGGTTAGATTCTGTGTGTTTCTCTTGTATTATTTTGAAAGGAAGAAAGCAGCTTATTTTATATAGATTGATGATAATATAATAATAACAACAACATCAGTTAATAATGGCTTTTTCTGGTGGTATGCAGTACTGGCTCATTTTTAAGCCCAAGTTTCTCAAGATTTATAATTTCATTTATCTCTATAGAATTTTCCAAACTTTTACATCGATCTACCTCCCCCGGATTTGAACTCGCGAGTTCCTGGTGAGTACCGGTACCTTTTCATACAGATAAATAGCCCTAATAATAATGAAAGTTGGAAATACAGCCTTTTATTTCTAATTCTTTGTTGAGAAACTTTTGTTTTTAAATTTCATTTTACGTTCCCATAACACTATGATCCCACGGTGTCGGCTAATAAATTCTTTGATTACGAGTGGAAATAGCAAAAGATTTAACAGGTAAGTGAGAATTACCATTCGGGCTGATGGGTTTGACAAAAAATCGTATTATTCAGGACGTATCGTAGCATGTATTTATCATCAAAAAATAATTAATTGTCGCGTAATTAATGGCACAATTGTGTACCATTTGTATAGGTAGAACTGTGGGCTCGAGATCTCTTGCCCGGGTTAAAGATGGCGGTGTGACGTCACACTTGCTTCAGCTCTCGCAAGCATACAGGGTTGGCAATCGGGCATCCAGTTAGTATATAAACATCCATGTGTGTGTGTGTCCTCCCAAGCATGAGTTTTGCATCACAATAGAACTAATATTCCACCGTTATTTTTGTGGGGGGGGGTGTTATTTATGTTTAATTACAGTCACTGTTTTTAACCTTTAGTTATACTCGAGTGGTTAAAGATAGCGTAAGGACATTATTACAATTTTGAAGTTACATTTTGTCTACTTCTCCCTTTGTTTTCTTGTAAGTTAATTCTTAAGTAATTCAGTTTGTTTTACTGTGACACTTAGGATTACCCTATCCATTTTTTCTTTTTACAAGTATTCAAATATTTGTAATTTATCTCTCTATTATAACATAGGTGATAACATGCAAGTTTATAACTCAGCTGCCTGCAGTAATGTTCTAAAACACTTTTAATTGGAACTTTTATTCCTTCAGCTGCTTCTTTTCTCATAAATTGTAAAATACTAAAAATTATTTATCATGCTTGATGGTGAATAATTTGTGAGTAATTTTCTGTGTCGAGCCAACAGTAGAAGTATCCATTTTAACAACAAAATTCATACAAACGGATGATAATTTAATATTTATGAAGATAAGTAATAACAGAACTAAAGTAATGATACAAGTAAATTGAACACAAAATTAATTAAAGACCAAAATGAATTATTCTAAACTAATGGTGTAATTAACAATAAATAATAACGATAATAGCAAACTCAAGACAGGATAACAATAGCATTTTAAATAACAATAAAAATTAAAATGTGACACGTGTTGGCAACAGCTTCATTTGACATTTTCATAACAGCTGATTCTTCATTCATCCTCCCCCTGCACACAGAATATCAAAGTCGACTTGTCTATGCAGAAACTAGTTTCTGCGCATATGCCTGTAGCTTTCAATACTATTATACTTACAAAAATGCGCTCATTCTCGTGAAATTATTTTAATTTAGTACAGATTGTTGTACTCTTTACCTCTTGCAGCATCATATGAAAATATTATGTTGTTTTTATTTTGAAAATATTACTTATCCCTTAACATTTTGAATTATTTATAACACTGAATATCACTTTTACAAATTATTGAATTAACAGTTAATAATGTACTTTTTTTTAAACATTTTATTTGCCTCCAGAAACGGTTAAGACTATAAAATAGGTTAATTACCTGCTGTCGCGTTTCTCTGAATCCTAATTACGGGATTACTCGAGTTTTGACACCAATGGTGTCATCATCAGATCCAATATGATTAAGGTTAAAACATCATTTATCGATGTATATTCATCTCGTCAAATAATAAAAAAACAACACATACATTGCACAAAATAATAAATAATTAACACATATTAAAACGAAATAACAACGAATGAAAAACAACATGCGGCCATCACGTACCTGTACAGGACGCTCCCACGGTAAAACTAATCAATACCGGCTTGAACTTTGTTCAATTTTATCGATCTGATATAGCCGATTTCTCGATCTATATGATCGATTCTATTAAACAAAATATTATTTGTATGTACTGATTTTTCATTTAGGACGCGATTGTAATCCTCCTTTATAGCTTTATATATCTAGAACCGTTCGAGAGTGTCTAGCCTTAGTGATTTCTTACATTTATGTAAGATATCTAAATTATCACCAATACTCTTTATGTTATGGTCATGTGAGCTTAAATGTTCAGCAAATGTAGATTTTTCTACATTTGACTTGGAGCTAGGGATATGTTCTTTATAACGTAATTTAAACGAACGACCCGTTTGTCCTATGTAGAACTGTGTGCAATCCGAACAATTAAGTCTATATACACCAGTACCGTCAAATATATCAGAAGGTTTATTTTTGTCTGTAAACGTAAGTTTTTTCTCAAGCTTATTACTCGCCTTTGAAGCCAAAATAATATTTTGCTTTTTTAATTGGTTTTTTAAAGTGTGATGTAAAATTTCACCATATTCTATTGCAATATATTTTTTTACTTTTTCTGTGGACATATCCATATTTATTGGTCTATTTAGTTTTTTATTAATTATTCTATCTACTATGTGACTTTTATATCCATTGACTGTCGCTATGTGTTTAATAATGTCTAGTTCATTTTTATAATCTTCCGTAGATAGGGGCAATGCCAGCAATCTATGAATCATACAATTAAAAAATGCCATTTTATGTGAAATAGGGTGATAAGAGGAGGCGTGAATAGCATGATCTGTGATTGTTGGTTTTCTGTAAATACTAAAGTTAATTTTATTATCTATTTTAGTTAAAGTTAAATCTAAAAAATTAATTTTATTATTCATTTCCGTCTCTAATGTGAATTGCAAATTATTTGTAATAGTATTCATATATTTTTTAAGTATCTCCAATTGCCTGCAATTGCCATTATAAATCATTATTGTGTCATCCACATATCGTCGGTAAAATAAAATTTTTGTATAATGTTTGTTTTTAGTTGATAATATTTCGTTTGTTTCTATGTAGTTTAAGTAAATTTCCGCCAGGATGCCTGATAATGGGGATCCCATCGCCAATCCATCCCGTTGTAAATAATATTTGTTATCGAAAGTAAAATAATTTTGTTCCAAAATTACCTTTGTCAAATTGATTAGCTCATTGACTGTTTCATGTTTTAATGTGGATTTAGAGAGTAATAAACTTTTTGCTATTTCCAACGTTTCACTAATTGGCACGTTCAATGGGGAGTTAAACAAATCCAGTTGCTCATATTTTAAAAGAGGTATTTTTCAAGACTTCATGACATTTCCCCACTCTGAAAATTAATCTTAAAAAGTGAATGTAATATTATTCTTAAGAAATTGTTTACTTCTGTAAATTTGGTTTATGCTAAAAATTTGTTGTTCTTTCTAGAAATGCATTCCAACCATATTGGTTTTGTTTTCCTCATACCATGTACATTGTTTCGGGTTCTTAAATTCTTTAACTTAAGATCAGTTTTTTGAAAAAAAGGACAGAATAACAATGATAAAATGTCTGCATTCTTACTATTTAACAGTGACTTGAATTTACAGTATCCTGATAATAAGGTCATTTTTCCCTTGCCAGAATGTCGTGAAACCCAATGCATGAAGTGAGGTATTTATAAGGGTTGGATTTTTATAAAAAGTTTTGAAATATTGGTACATTCATATGACTCATAAATTTCAGCTGTTAAATGATATCAACTTCTTATCATTAATTAGTTTATAAAGTAATAATTGTAGAAGTAGAGTAAGGCTTTATGTTCACTTTTAGAAGAATATTCATGGATTTTACAAAATATTCTGTAGAATTACATTCTTTTTTGTTCTCAAACTGTAATATTTATAAAAAATAATGATAGAATGAAAGTTTTTATCTTATCAAATGCTTTCATGAACATAATTTTAAAGTTAGAACAGAGTCAAAGAGGATAATTGTAAAAATGAACGTCCAGTAATTACAAAAGTGAGTGCACATTTATTGTTTTCACAGTACACGTTATTTGCATTCAACAATCTTAGGGTGTTTAGATAAGAAAAATATATTTTAAGTAGTACATAATCAAATACATATGATAAATTATTTGTGTAACTGTAGTATTTATTAAATTTATTAGAACCTACACATTTGTTAACACAAATGGGATTAATACCTTCTCATTTGGTGACTCTAAATTTATTACTGATCTCATTGTAAACTGTATTTTGTAGGCAAGACATAATGCGTATGTCAATTTTTTATATCATATACATATTTTATTATGTGAACAGTATATTTTTATTGTGAGATGAATTTGTACAATTTGTGTGTGAGGTTCACATGCCTCAATATATATCATGAATTGAGGCAGTAAACTTAAATGCAGATAGATGTAGAAAACTAGTGTATTGTCACTTTATGAATTTTGAGCATTATATGGTGTTATGAGCATTTGAGGTGTATTTGAGCATTTTAATATTCATTTATTTGATTAGATTGTTATTATTAATTATATGGTAATTAAATTGTTTGTTAAACTTTATTGTATGAACTGCAAGATACAACCCTCCTCCAGACAATGTGTGTCTTTGAAAACAATACAAATGATAAAGTTGAGTATAAAATGTCGTCAGTTTTATCTGTTGCAATTGCAGTTGTTCTGTAAACAATGTTCAGATATCTCCTGAAAAATTTAACACCCCAATTTCTTTTCTTTCTATAACACAATGGACAGTTGTATCTGTCAGACGTAAGAATAATGACCTCAGTTTTTCCAAACTATATGTTTACATATTTATTTGAATTGGATTGGCTTTTAGAGAACTATTGGGTTTTCAATAAACACATAATAATAGCATAAATACAATGTAACACTTTCATTCTTGCTGTGTTAACTACATGATTCACTGGTATTGAGATTATGTGTGGACATAATAAACAATATGTGTAGGTAATACAGCAATGTGTTAGCAGCTTACATATTCATAATTCAACAAAACTTTTTTATAGAGTTATTTATACATTTATATTTTGACAATCTATAATTTACAAGTAAATTATTTAATAAAGAAAATATGATACAAAAACTAAAAATACAGAATGCATACATCAAACACATGTTACCTACAATGTCACTTGTAACCTTTGTAGTTTTCATTAATAACTACACTTTTTGTAAACTACTAATTACATGTAACACTGTAAAACAGGATACTTACATGTTACTGATTTTAGTTCAAATGGGAGTGTGTTCATACAAGAATTAAGCTTGGGGTACCATATATTAAACCTATTGTAAGCATTGTGTGTATTGTCAGTATGTTGTGTATTGTTCCCTGTGTGTGCAACCAGTCCCCATGATGCAGTTTCCAACATTGTAGCAAATTGTACAATATCTGTGCATGTGTGAATCATTATTTAATCAGTCCTTATGTTCATTCATATAATTACAGTAAACTCCCAATTATCCACAGAATTAGGTGGAATGATCGCAGTGGATAATCCAAAATATGTACAAAATAAGGGCAGAAAGCAATGAAAATACGTTATTAACATTAGCTGTTATTTGAAGGAAACCAATACCATGAAACCCATTAAAACGCTCATGAAGCGACCTTGTGAAAACTGCATATTAAGCAGGATATTACCAAGTACCAATATATGTATACTGAAACTGTATAACTTATAATCACATTTTCTATGCAATTTAAATACTAATTCACAGGAACTGACATTTTGTCAGACGTTTGTACTAATAAATTGTCATATCTGTATTATCGGTGTATAATCTACATTGAGTATTTCTGAAGTTACTACCTATACAAAAGTTATATAGGCTTATACAAAATCCAAGTAAACTCTTCCAAATTTTTGGCATTAAATTCAGGAATGAATTACCTCAAATGTATGAATCAGAAAATGTCAGAAAACTACATGTTAGTGAAATCGCTGCTGATCTGTCGGTAATTATAGGTGGTGTTCAACGTTAATGTCTAATATTTCGCATCCGTTAACTAACCTAGTAGAGTGCAACACCGGCTTTAATTATACCATGTAAACATACAAACAAATGTAACTTACTGAGAAAATTAAATGTTCCCACAGTCGCAGTACATATTCCTGGACGACTCATGGTATCGCTGCCACAATCCATCCCTCAGATTACAACCTCCATCTTTACATAACTTACATAATTTTAAAACAATATTGTTTATGGTAGTTAATAAAATAGTGCATCAAGATTCACGGAACAGAAGCTTAATTATTCTGCTGAAATTTCTTTTCACTTACAAAACAAATATGCTGTTTGCCGCGGATAATCCACAATGCAAGTAAACCACTCTTGGATTATTAGCAGTTTACTGTATATTATATTTGTTGATCATATAGATCACATTTACTCGAAAGTTAATTTATTTGTATATATTTACAAATGTGTAGTGTATAGCCAATGTAAAATTTTTATTTACTCAGCTTTTAATTTGTTTTTTTTTTTTAATTTTAAGAAGTGAAAGAATTATATATTTGGGTAGCTTGGATTAATTTTGATAAACATATTACTAGTTCATTTGTATTGTTAGTCTGTTTGTAGTTCAAACTCCCATTGTTAAATATAATCTTCATAGTTTACTCAATTTCAATGTGAACACATTGAACACAGTGGTGCAGCAAGGACGGTTGGGGTTAAATGTAATTCAAATTAAACAATTAGGCTAATTATTTATGTGAGTTTGAACATTTTATTGTGGTACATTACAGTTGTCTTGCGAGTGTGAAATCTCTTTGTGCAAACATTGCTAGGTTTTGGTGGTTGATGGATGGTACAAATTTTGTGTCCTACTTTTTTATGATACTACCTCTTAGTGAGTAGGAAAGGTACCATTTGAGTGTTATGTGTGTATTCAATGTATAATGTTTTGAACTCAGTTTAGAATATTTATAATGCAGTAATTTATTCCAATTAACTTTAAAAACTTTTATGTCAAACAATTTTTGCTTGTAACCCTTATGTTTCCACACTTATATACGGAATATAAAAAATAATGTATTCTTTATTACAACAAGTAAGTATCAAATAATGAGTTCTGTTTATTTCAACTTTTGGAATGTTATTAAAAAAAAATCTACCCCCCCCCCCCCCAAAAGGAAATTTTGGCTGAGCCCCTACATGGACTTTAAAATTTAAAGGGTGAAAGGACTTTAAAATATTACCCCTAGGTGTAATAATTTAAAATAACACTTGCTTTGTAAAGTAAAAATAATTAAACATTTGCAAAGCAAGACAATTAATCAGAATATACATATTGATTGTTTACTCAGTTTAAATAGTTAAGTTTTATGTCAGATACACAATGGGCTAGTTGATACACGTTTTTTACTCAGATGATAATTTTTCACTTGCCCAGTTATAACTAGAAATCCTGTTCATGGTTTCTATTAACTATGCTATAACATGAGTATTTTTGTATACAGGTATAATTATATGTGACACTCTTCAGTGTGTATAAAAGTATAATTATTGTTGCTGAATCAGCTGCAATACATATAATGTCTTTTTATGCATATATGTGTGTACCTATTTCTCATTATACAAGAATCTTCAGGTTCAGTTTCTACTTTAAAAGGTGATTGGTAAGAACTATAATTATATATTAACACCAATTCCACATATTATTTGTTCACACTTACAGTAAAAAGAAACAAAATTTTTGTAATTTTCCAAGGTTTTATTTGGTCATGTATGAAATTTTTTCTATAAGTCTTTCAGTTTGAACTTTACAGATGTACTCATTTTTACAATGGGGTCTGTTACTTAGTACTTGTTTTATACGAATGCATATATCTATTATAAATATTCTAATTGAATTTACTAGTTTTTGCATTATTGATTTTAAATCATATTTTTATTTATAGGTTTGAGTATTTATTATATTTATGTTCTTCTTTACATATATTATTTGATGTTATTTTTGTCATTTGTTAAATGACAAATTATTCTATGACATAAAATATGTTACATAAAATTTTATACACACCTCCCAGATTGATTTTTATTGTATTGACTTATCAAAAAATTGCTCTTTGATTTATAGACAGTTTTGTTTGATCAGTCATAATAAATTATAATTTAAGTATTTATAAAATGTTTTGTACATTTATATATAAACAAGTTTATAAATTTATTCACATATTTCTAGACACACATGTTATATTTTATTTTATTTTTCAAGCTATAAAAATTTTCCCAGTTTTTTGTTTAATTCAGTAATAAAATTTATGGAGTATCCACAATAAATTAAAATTTCTTTTATTGTGTTCCCATATTCTGGTAACCGTTTTGCTGCTATTCTAAATGTACTTAATGTTTTCCTATTTAGCATGCATTTGTTTGTGATTCCACAAGTAACATGGCTCTTTATTTTCAAGTAACACTTAAAAAGGTAAGTTTTTGTGTGTCCTTCTGATAAATATGTGTGATTAATTTACTTGCTGTTATTCTAGCTCTATAAAATGAATACATATATTTCTGTTTTGAATGTGAATATTATTTTATTTTTGATTCAGTTTAATTTGTATGAAGTTAATAATAAAATAAATGTGTATTAGTAATTTCTTTAATGAAAAAATGTTAGTTTTTGTAGTATTGTTTGCCATATTGTTAATTAATTATTGCAAAAATCACATTCTGCTAAACCATTAGAAAATGAAAATATGTATAGCTGTTGTAAATGTATTTATGTGTTAAATATATATTGTTTATAGGTTACACTATTAGTGTTAGTCAATTTATCTGAGCACTTAATTTCTAGATACACTTGCAGTTGTTGATATTTTACATCTACGAGGAGTTTATAAAATAGTAGGTACAGAAAATATATTATGCAAAATACTTCTGAAACATAGCTTGATAAATGTGATATGAGAATGATAAATGTGAATTCATCTCAAAATTTTGTATTATATCACTAATAATTTAACGTATAAATTCTTGGATTTCTTTGTCCATGACGTGTCCGTTACTTAACTAAATATCACTATAGTATTGACGACTTGGAACACTAAGTTTTTTATAAGTAAAATCGATGCCTTTTAAAGGTGAAAGCCGGTTTAGGCTGTAAGGTAAATCTTTACGATTTTACTTATAAAAAACTTAGTGTTCCAAGTCGTCAATACTATAGTGATATTTAGTTAATGTATAAAGAAATTGAATTGTACTAAGTTTAAGCACACACACACACACACACACACACACACACACACACACACACAACTATTGTGCCAGTCCTAGAATCCAAAAGTACAGTTATGTATTGATCAAGACAAATTGAATAGTGAATTGCAAAGGTTTCAAGATTGTGTCCAACTTCAACTTCTGGCAGAAAAGAAAAAAGTATATTAATGTCATGTTTACATATTTTATGTAGCCGGGACTCAGATGTCACAGACTTACATGTGACAAGAATTTATTTAAATATATTTTCATATAAGACTTGCTTTAAAATTTTTCCATGTTATATGTATGCCATTGTCTGTCAAAAACTGTACAGCTGTTTGAACAGCCAAATATGTTCACAACCATGTGTTTTTGCACCCTATAGCAGGGTTTTGAAATGTTTGTTTTTGAGGGATGTTGTGCCCATTTTATGAAAATCTGTGATTCAATTCTGTGGCAAAACAAAGAGAAGAATTTAATTCCATTTGCTTCAATTGTTTACAGACATGTTAGTGACATGATGACTATCAATAATAATTATATTTGACAGTTAAGTAATACTGTTTTGATTAAAATGGTAAATGGTCACAACTTGAGTTTCATAAGTGGTTATTAAAATATGTATCAATCTTATAGTGCTATCAAACAAAGTCATTCATTGTCATATTTAAAAAATGTGATATTTCTTTTACATGGGTTCCGACATTCCTTTATTCAGTTTGTGGTGTTAAGCAGTAAGATTATGCTCATGTAAAACATAATTTTATAAAATTTATAGCGAAATGTATATACAGTGTATTAGTTATAAGATTCAGTATTAAATTTATCGAAAGACTTGGTACTTAATAAATCATATCCAAATAATTTTGTTGGTATCTCTTTCTTGTGCCCTATTCAGTCTTAAGACCTATCCTCCTGACAACAAACTTCGCTTAAGTTTCTTAAGTTCTTAAACTTCGGTTTAAGAACTGCATTATGTGTATAACTGCAGTCTGCTACAAGTAAACACTGTAGGCTGCCTGTTACTTGTGTCATATAATAACACAAAGTTTTCAAATCAGCCAAATAAGTTTACACATTAGACCTATATGATGGTGTCCAGTGTGAAGTCCTCGATACAGAAAAAATCCTAATGTAGCACGTAACTGACGCTCAAGAATATTCACCCATTGGGATTGTTACTTTTGTTATTGTAACATTAGTAGTATTAATTTGTGGTGTGTGTCATAAAATATTGTTCTTGATTCACAAGAGGTGACACCACTTTGTTTGGTTATGTGACTATAGTCCACTTTCCATGCTGATGTTGGATACTATTCCTAAATTAAAGATATTTATCATGCAATGAACTTACATTGTTCACACGTATAACAATATTAAGATAAACAGGATTAACACTGTTGCACACCACTATAGAAAAATTATTCTGATTAGCGCTTTCAAGCTTCACAGCTAATAGTCAGATCGAAAAATTTCCGATCTGACGAGCTGTGGACCTTGAAAGCGCTAATCAGAATTATTTTTCTATAGTGGTGTGCAACAGTGTTAACTCTGTTTGTGATTATAACCACTAACACAGCTTTCTTAATTAATTAAATATTAGGATAAACTAATGTTTATAGGTTAACCAGCAGTTCCTCCTCTTGATCACCAATCCACAAACTGACTGGCAACAGGCACTTCGACTTACTCTTCTAAAAAGTAAAAGTCCTTATTAGGATCTTTCTTTCTGCATGTATCAGTGTCCTACAGAATTGACTCTTCCTCTACTCTTCTTAGTTCCCCTTTATTTGTTACCTTCGCTGCACAGGGAATTTTTAACATTCTCAGCCCTGATGGTTTAATGGTGAGAAAAAGCATAAATGTCATCCAGTAACATACTGGATGTCCTTATCCATATGCAATATATGATAATGCCAGTCTGAGTTTATACATAGTTTTCGCTAGTGATAGTTTAATTTAGAAGTGTATCATCACCCAATGACTTATACATTTATTTGTGTTACTGTTTCAAATAATGACAAACTGTATATTACAGACAGTACATGGTGGAGAGAGAAGAAAGTAAGAGCTGTAAAGATACTTTATATTGTGATATGTTTCAAAATCAGTGTATCCTTATCGAGTTCTTTCTGTCCTGAAAAAAATAAAAACTGTTAGATTTCATACAGTCACACAAAATGTTTGCCAATAAACTAACACTAGTAACTTACACTATACTAAAAAACACAAATAAATAAAGACTTGTTGGTTTAAGAATTAGAAAGAAGTCGTAAGTGTTTACAGTTACGTGATGGTTAACTTTAAACATGACTACTATCTGTCAGTGACACATTTGTTTAAATTTGAGCTACTATTGCCTATACACTATAACCTTGATTATCCATCGTCCTTTTTACTGTCAGTTTCTTTTAACTGTAGGACTGTTGACAATTCAGTCCTACACCTGAGTATATGCTGAAAACATGCACAGTGCATGTCACCGAAGCCCGAACACACCTTGGATTGTGATGTTTAATTATGTGTGTGTGTGTGTGTTTATTTATTTATTTTCAGTAAGCACATATTCATTGTCTGACGGGGGGATCCAACAAATTATTTGGGAGGAGGGTGAAGAGCTGGCTTTTGGGGAGGGATATGAAACGTTGGACCATTCTTTAATGATCTAAAGTAAAATGGTAGGAATGAGTGAAGATAAGAATACAGTGTGTTATTATCAACACAATAAGTTTATTAACTTGGAAGTACAATATCATATGTGTGTTTATCAGTTTGTTGTTCTTGTAATAATATTCACTTACAGTTTATAATACATACTACTCATTTAAGTTATGTATCAATCAAAAATTAATATGATGGTAAGGTACAAACACAATTTAAAGTAATTTTAGACCAAAACCATGAACATACAGAATGTGATATGAATTTTGTATCATATTTACAATCACAAAACCACTCTACAATCACAAGATGATGAAAAAATTTCATCTGAAGTGACCATTTAGATGGGGGAAACCCCCCCCCCATGTATCCATACCTGTTGACAGGTTTTTGAGACTTCTTTGCTAATTCTTCTTGAACAATTCTGTCTAGTTTCAGTACTGTTTGATTTTACAAACATGCAGTGCTTTGTTAAGTTTGTTCATAGATTATGTTCACAGTGCATTCAGTTTATTTTTTCCTGTTTCTTTAAATTGTATCATCTATATTCTTTTATGGTTTATATTTATTGCCAGAAAACACAGTCCATGAAAGTAAAAATAAATAATAAGGAACAAAACGTGTGAATTACACTATGTTAGTAACTGACAATCACTGTAGCTGTTTTCTAATTTTTTCAAATTTCAATAATTAATTCAAAATTATATTAAATTTTTTGGTAAGTAATATGAAATATTTATTTCTATGTAATTTTGAACTTCATTTTGTGCACTTTAAAATTATGAATTGAATCCAACAATTTAATCTTCAGTTGAATTTTTGAGATGAAATAGACAATTATTCCACTGTGGGGAAGTGGCAGACATAGTAAATATGCAATAAAGAACATCATGCTATACACAGCTAACATACACAAGACTTTTAGACATCCATCCATTGAATATCAACACAAAGAGCTCTTCAAGTTTCTTTTCTTTTTCAATTCACCTATTCAACAAACACTGAGTCAATGGTTGTGACTTCAGTGTGACTACAAAGAAAACTGATTCCTTACTTGCTGTAGGTTAGGTAGGTCAATAGATTCAGTTAGGTTAATAATGATACAAAAAAATTCAGATATAACTCATGTGAGGATGACAGTTTATAAAAATCAAAGATCAACCTTGAAATGCTGCCCAGGAACCCCTAAGCCTCTAGTTACATCTATAACGTGTCGGCTACGTTATAATCCAGGGAACCCGTGATAATTGACTCTGGCCAATTATACAGGCTGCCTACGTTGTAACAAACTGAAAAGTAAACACATCACTAACAATAATTATAACTACTCTAAAAAAGGAAACAGGGGAGGGAATTTTGCTGATTTATGGACTCAATTTAGTATGTAACAAAGATGACATCCCTTTATTTACGTATGATAGATAATACATTACAAATAAAATTTTTACTTACACAGAAATTGTAAAGGGGTTTTCTGTATTAAAAAATGATCATACAGATAATGTGTTTACCTCGGATCCGAGTCTCTTTAAACTAGTTAGGAATTTTCAAATTTACTCTACTTCTTTAGTCAATTACATTATTACTTAAAATACCATTTGAAGAATGGTTTCATTTAGTTGTGCGATGTTTCAAAGTTACATCACAAGAGTTATGTTACAACGTATGATTTCTTAAATTACTTGTTACACCATAGTAATGCTTAACGCTTAGAGATTGTCATTTAAAAGTCTTTTTCATTTATAATTACTTATATTTTAAAAGATACATTATTCACGGAAGACGAGCTTCCGTGTCACCTCTAGTTAAGTGTTATCTGTCCATGTCCTGCCGCGTGATTCTTCTGTACTCTCTTAGTCGTGGGTTGTCATCGTGGTAGTCTTTCCAGTGGATGTCCTCGGAGTCAACTAATGATGAAGTGGATGTTATGGTGTCATCCAGCGTGAAGTCCTGTTTCTCAGCGGTAGTGTAAATGCAGTTGAGGTCTTAGTCTTCACTATTCATGGTTATTCACACCACATATGTACTAGCACAGTAGTATTGGAGTTTACATATTCGTTTCACATTATGTTGGAATTACACTTAACTTGAACCATATTTGATTTTTTTAATAGGAGATGTCACCTTACACACTTATTTTCTTCTTTCACATCTTTATTTTAAAAACACACTACGTCTTAGTTACATAGATCTATATCTCCACACTGTTAGTGGAAGCTAACAACCAAATAAAATGAAAAATAAACATTTTGTGCAGAGCCCCACTTGGAGCTGTTTACAGTTTGAAAGTCGCATCATAAGTCCACTATTGTTACAACAGGAAAATTGTAACGACGCGGAATGAATACTCTGCCATAATATAGTTCCAACTTTTAATTAGCAATACATTCTTACAGTTCGACAAAATAAACAATCGAGACTTTGCTTGTCTACAGAATTTATTACAACTACTACTAGTGACTTTGAATTATTAATTATTTACATTATAGTTTACAGGTATTATTTATTTAATGCCGGGTCGGTATGCAAGTTGGATCCGGTATACACAGGTCATAGCATGATAAATTTAATAAAGGGTTAACAGTTTTATTTTTGACTTTTGCTTTCTCAGTTTTAATTAATTATTTTAGTTAAATTCCCTTTTTAATTCTCATTACTATTATGAGTTAGTTCAGGGGTTTTTTGGTTTAATAGTGCGATTTAATGGTTTTCACTAACTTCCCATTTTATATTTTTATTATTATTTTTTTTGTTTTAAATTTAAATTTAAATCGTCACACATCATTGGTGGTGTCATGGCCATCACCAGAGCCTAATTATTGAGGGGGGGAGTGGAACATTATAGTAATATTGAATATTTGGTGTATGATCCCATTTTTGAAAGGCTGGGATATTCTTTCCTATTTAAGTTCTAATCTTTTAATATTACTAATATATTTTATATAATAGTGTAGACATATGGTATATAATTAATTTTTACAATGACAGGTAATTTAAAGACTGTATTAATTCACTACATTAAGATTAGATGTATAAACTAAGTTGACTCAGATAGAGAAATCCAATTTCAATTTGTTTACTAATACAGTAGAGTCTTGTTTATCCGACGTCCCACCGAAAAAAAACAACAACAACAAAACGCATTAATCGGCAACAAGAACTGCAAGTTGTGAGCGTGAGCGTAGCCTATTTTTTGTTGCTCCCGACTATACCACAGCCAATTAGTTACCCCGACTGTACAGTCTACACTATGACTCATGTGTCTGTCATTCGCCCCACCCTCACTCACTCACTGTCACAACTCACTACTCAGTGCAGTGCAGTTTATCATTGTATGCGGATCAGTTTATCGTCTGTTATATGCGTATGTGTCTGTGTGTGTTAATTTGACAAACTTTGTTGTGTTGTTTAAAAGTTGAAATTTACGCAAGTATGGCGACGAAAAGAAAGAAAGTTGTTGTATCGATGGAACAAAAACTTGAGGCAATCAAGAGACTGGACAAGAGAGAGACAACGCAGAAGGTAGCTGACGACTTTGGCATTGGACGGGTAACAGTAGGAGACTGGAAAAAAAAGAATAGAAATAGAAAAATGGTGTGCATCAAGAGTTACGGAGGGTGCATTAAAAGAAAGAAAAACTATGAAAAAGTTAGTGAACCTTTGTACGTTTGGTTTACACAGTTCAGGGACAAAGGTGTGCCTATTTCAGGGCCTATTTTACAGCAAAAGGTGTTGCATTTTCGTAATGAATTCAATGAAGGGGACCCAGATTTCACAGCAAGTGTTGGTTGGCTCGACCGATGGAAGAAACGCTACGGTATCCATCAGTTAAGTGTCTGTGGTAAAAAATATCATCGAATTTTGAAGAAATGGAAGCATTCAAGAAAAGATTTCAGGAATTTATTGAAACTGAAAGCTTAACGGGTGATCAGATATTTAACTGTGATGAGTCAGGCCTTAATTACAAAATGTTACCTAGTAAGAGTTTTGCAGCCAGAACTGAAGTGGCAGCCCCTGGCTACAAGCGTAGTAAGGAAAGGCTGACAATTTTAGCATGCAGCAATGCTACAGCAAACCTCAAAATGGACCTTGCAATGATTGGAAAGTCCAAAAATCCTAGAGCCTTTAAAACAGTTTCAAAAAACGCTCTTCCTGTAAAATACTACAGTCAGAAAAGCGCATGCATGAGCAGTGAAATTTTCAAAGACTGTTTTTTTAAGGAATTCATTCCTTCAACAGAGAAGTTTTTGAAAGAAAATAGTTTACCCAGAAAAGCTGTTTGGTTGGTAGATAATGCTCCAACACACCCTGATGCAGAGGAGCTTCAAGATGGTGACATTAAGGCAATGTTTCTGCCCCCCAATGTAACCGCCATATGCCAACCTATGGATCAGAGCGTTTTGGAAACGATAAAAAGGAACTATCGCAGGAAGCTACTGTCCACAGTGATAGAAGAAATTGAAGAAGAACAAGACATGATTGAAAAATTGAAACGCATCAATGTAAAGGATGTTGCTTATTGGGTTGCAAGGTCCTGGGCTGACGTAAGGGCTCCAACAATATTGCCAAATCATGGAAGAAGCTGCTAGGCAATGATGAAAGTATGGAAACGGAAAGCACAGATGAAACCAAAGAAACCATTCTACCTTTAGTGCAACGTATCCCTAGATGTGAGGATGCATCTTTCCAAGAAATCGAAAGTTAGATGAAGGATGATGATCAGTATGTAACTGATGGAGAAATTGTCGCTCTTGTCAATTGCGATGACAACGAAATTGAAGATCAAGATCAAGCACCAACTGTTGAGCCTCTCACAATTTCATGTAACGACGGATTTAAGGCTCTATAAACTGCAATTAAATACATTAAGCAACAAGAAGAAGCTACAGGAATCGATATAATGATGCTGCAAAGATGGCGAGACTTGGCAGCGAAGAAACAGCACTCATCAGGAAAGCAGACTACGATCAAAAATTTCTTTAAATCATCACAGGACTGAACTTTTTACGTGTATTTAACTTAACTATTCTGTAATCATAACATAACAGACAATTCTGTAACTATAAGTTCATTTTTTCAGTTAATTTTTGCTGTTGTTTTGTTGTAAAACATGATTATTAGGTTCGTAATGTGTAAAATTATAACATAGTTTGATGTTGAATAGGCTTTTTCTTAACACCTTCCTATTATCCGACATTTTCGCTTATCCGACATTCTGCCGGTCCGTTTATGTTGGATAAGCGAGACTCTACTGTATTTATTTACAGAAAGTAATATACATTACATTAGTAACTTTTCTGTTAACTACAATAAAATCCATCAGTAGTTCAACAATCCAAAATATTCTTAGCATCGATTAATCATAAATAAATTACCACACATTTCTCCTATTATCAGCATTATAAATAAATACTTGGGCTATCTTTTTATTGTCAGTGTTGTCCAATACCGTTTTATGGGCACA
This sequence comes from Magicicada septendecula, assembly GCA_034769895.1. Classification (NCBI taxonomy): domain Eukaryota; kingdom Metazoa; phylum Arthropoda; class Insecta; order Hemiptera; family Cicadidae; genus Magicicada; species Magicicada septendecula. Next base: position 195,883,316 of record CM068376.1, on the reverse strand, counting down.
GCATAAGGCTACATGGTTGAGTCTTGTCAGGTCATAATTGCAAGTCTTCAGTTTTCAAATACCACTGAAGCTTCTTTCTGTCTCAAATTAGATGCTAGCAACAAAGCAGAAGATGGAACAAACTTTCTACATTTCTATATCTCTGACCTCTTTACTAATTGCGATCAAGGCTATCCTCGCATCGTGTAAACATGTCACCTTGTACCTTGTACCTTTGTAGGAAACGTATGTAGATCCAATAGGACCTTTGATTACATTCCTATGGATATGCATAAACACAGATTTTGCTTTATTGTTTGAAAATAAAATTCCTAGTTGGTGTCAATAATGTGGTCCTTTCCATAGTATTTTTTACTGTTCTAGAAGATTCACAATTTGCTTTCTGAATTGCTGGCCAACTTACAGCAATGAGCACCACAGTGCACATAATGAGCCAATGGCTGCTTCTGGATTGTAATGGTCTGTATGCCTTTATTGATGCCTCTCATATTCCTAGCTCCATCATAGGTCTGTCCATGAAAATTTGCCAATGGCAGGATTTCCAATCTAAAGAGAGCATCACAAATGAGTGATGCCATATGGTATGTTTGAACCACAAGTTATGTCAGTTTTATAGAAACTCATAAAACTTTCTTGAGTTTCCAGGTTATTGTCACCCAACGAACACAGATACTCTCTTATTTGTCTCTTGAAATATCTTCTACACCATCACAAATCACTGAATAAATTAAAGGATTTGTTAGCTCGATTTCTTTAGTGATATTACCAACTATTTAATTTCTTAGGATCTGGATCATTTCATTTTATAGCTCAGGGTGTGAACGTATAATTCTGTCCTCTTTGTAGCCACTGCTTAAGAGATTGCTTGTCCTTACTGCAAACTTTCAGCAATTCCATGGAGTTTTCTTCTAATAACCTGTTCCTGTCTAATAAAATATTTAAGAGTACTGCTAAAAATTATGTAACACTCTTTAAAAGTTGGCAGGTGCAGTTAGATAAAAGTTCTACTGTTTGACCACTCTTAACTATGCAAGTTATGTTGGCATGCGATCAGGAGTATGGAAAATTATTCTGAAAGATCTGCAGGACTTAAGCAGCAGTGGCCAGCTTAGAAGTTACACCTGGTGATGTAGAGTGTGGATCAAGTGATTGTTGCGGATTAGTGGCAAGTGATTATAGTGTTATAATTAGTGTGAACTAATAGTGTCTATTAGTTGACATTATTAATCTATTAGTGTCTATTAGTTGACATTATTATTGCACGTGAACAAAAATACCATGAATTATTATATGAGAGTACCTTGTTGATTTCAAATTGTTATTTGTGACTAATTAAAGCTAATAATTAGTGAATTCATTGGTGTCTGTATTTTGTTTTCACTGTACCATACAATACGACGATCCATGAGACCATCGTAACAGTAGGTCAGAAGTGCAACAGAACCTTTAACGGTCGAAACAGATGACACTTCATAGAAGAAGAGTATATTGTTGTAATTAACATGCAAACATGGATCCCAGTCAGATCCTGGGAGATTTCAAGTGCTGCTACTGCAAACACAGGAACAACAGAAAGGAGATGGAAGAAACTGAAATACGACAAAAACAAGAATGCTGACAAGAGGCAGAAGAAGCAGAAAAATGACAGAACAAGAAATGCAGACAGGAGAGAGAAGAGGTGGAAGAATGGTAAAAAGCACTCTTGCTCGAGTTGCAAGAACGAGAAGACAAGAAATCTAAGACGGAAGCAGGTAAAACAGAATCTCTTTTTGAAACTATACAGAAACATGTGCAAGAACTCTGTAAAGTTGGGCCTATTATGAGGTCAGCTTAACATCTAAATTGCTAGATTATCTGATGTGGAAGAATCGATGTCTACAAAATATCGGTCGTAGAAGGAGCCATGTGAAATTAAATATCTCAAGTAGAGAAGAATGTAGCTACTACAAAAGTCTCAATTGCAAACATAAGAACAAATTAGAAGTGAAGTGGATCAGTTATTGTAAATACAGCCATGCGTTTTGAAACAAACAATTGAAGAGACAGTGCCAATTGTAAAGGTTGAAAAAGGCACAGAAAATAAGGTAATAGAGTCACTTTGCCTGCAGTTGATACAGGTCATGTCAAGGCCCCAACATTTGATGGAAGCACTTACTAGACAACATATCTTCAGCAATTTGAAGCCACTCCTTGCACAAATAATTGGATGGAGGAAGACAAGGCAGTTTCACTCGTACTCACTTTAAGAGGACCTGCAGCAGAGCTACTACAGAAAGTGCCACCTGATAGCCAGAACACCTATGTCTAATTGATAAAAGCTTAAGATTAAGCTTATGATGATAAACATTTGCAAGATGTGTACTGCACTCAGTTGAGAGCAAGGCAACTACATTCCAGGGAGAGTCTACAAGAGTTTGAAGGAAGCATCAACAGATTAATTAGTCTAGCCTATCCTGAAGCACCAGAGGATTTTCGAATGAGGTATGTGGTGCACACATTTATTGGTGGCATCGGAGATTGTGAACTTCAGCAAGTGTTACAAATGGCAAGACACCAAATTGCTCAGAAGCTCTTGTTTGTGCTATCGAATTTTAAGCTGCTAAGTCAGCATAATGCTACATTAATCTTTTCATGTCATCACATTGCAGTCAGAAGATCCCAGTATCACATTGTCATTACAATGTGGGCAGAAGAACACTGTTACTGGACAAACAATTCAAAGATTCAAGAGTGCCACAATAATTTGAACGATGGGAAAGAGACAGAACACCAAAGTGTTACAACTGTGGAAAACTTGGTCATCTACAGGCAGACTGTTAGGAGAATAAAATACTGAGAAAGGTGTGATCGCACCAATTGGAGAAATAAAGCTCCAGAACAGGACAGTTGACATGGGCGCAACAGTGTCCACTGTACTCCCAGACTTAGTCAAAAACCACCAGCCTCAGTTTAGTGCTTGTACAATACAAACTTTGATTGGAAGCTTCAGCAAAGTGATAGGACTGGTATGCGTATGCCTGGGTCTTCTCAAGTTTAGCCACCAGATGCTTATTGCAGACATTGTTGATGGAGTGATTCTTGGCATGAATATTATGAATGCTTACGGATTCGTTGTGAACTTAAGAGGAATGTCCTGTGAGTTGGCCAGGAGAAGATAAAGCTCTTCATGGCTAAAACGACAGGGTTCACCAACCATTCGATCAAGCAAGTGACATTAGCTGAAGAAAAAGTCAGCATATGTGGAGAAGAAGAACCTTTGTTATTGGATATGGAAATGGAAGAAGAACTAGCAGAGGAAGTACGAATTTGTATAACAACAAAGGAAGTGACTGAAAAACCTACTGCGGTTTTGAGGAAAGGCTCTTGCTTTTTCCTGAGTTAATAGAAGCGCCCAGGGAAGAAGTTGCTAAAGATAATGTTTTGCAAGAGGTTGTTGATGAGAACCAAACAGACTGGGACCAGCATATTCCACTATTCCTAATGGCATATTGGTCATGAGTACACAACACAATTGGCATGACTCCAGTAAATTTGGTATTTGGGCGGGAAGTTCATGTTCCTGGGGACTTGGATGTTCAATTCACCTGAGACTCAATGAAGAAGCTTTTTAAAAGTGAAAACTGGTTCAGGTTGTAAGGTAAAACTTTATGTTTTTACTCATAAAAAACTTTGTGTTCTGAGTCTTTAGTGAAATAGTTGTATTTAGTTAAGTAACGGACACGTCATGGACAACGAAATCCAAGAAATAAACAATTCAGTTCAATCCATTAGGTGTGGGTGTGTGTGTGTGTGTGTGTGTGTGTGTGTGTGTGTGTGTGTGTGTGTGTGTGTGTAAGTAATAGGTTTTTGCTCTTCTGGATATGACTACACAACTGTCACTCTCTTATCATTGTGGCTTCTTTTAAAGAAACCATTTAAAAAGAAAATATCAAAACATCAGAAAAGACTGGCGACCAATGCAGTCAAATCTGGAAGAACTCAGAGCTGTGAAAACATACACACACGCGTGTCAGTTGCAACTCATACTTAGGTTGCAAAGTTGCACCACAACCACCAGAATTTCCATTTATTAATAACTGAATAGTAGTTTGAAATTATTAAACTGTAAATTATTATTTACGTAATTATAAATTACATTTTAAAATTCTGTGTGCACCAAAGCCACACTAAAAGAATTTGGTAGCAGTAAACATTATATTTGGTAACATATTCCTTATGTTCAAAGTTGGTGGTCGCTACAGCATTAAATGGAAAACAGTGTGTTATACATGCACAACACGCTGATTCTCAACAAAGGCAGCTTGGTGTTCTCAACCGTGGTGCAACCACTCACTCTATATGCATGCGGGAATATATTTTTCTCATAACTCGCCCCTTCCCAGGTGTCCTTCTTATCTCAGTCACTGTGACAGACACTAAGGATAATGCAAGGAGCAACACTTACTGGGATAAATAATTGTTTTAGGAAATTCATAACAATATCAAGAAGTAGAGAATGATATATAGCAGTCACATTTGCATAGAAGCTAATATGAGTTTTAAAAACTGATAGTACTTTGGAAAGAGAGTACAATTAACAATAAGTTAATTGGAAAGAAAAAAAAAACATTTGTATTGAAGACATTGGACTTATCATTTGACACTAGTTTTCTATTTTTTTAGTCAGCTTGACCAAATTGTTTGAGCCATTTCTGTACTTTTTTATATTTTTATAAAGAGCTTTGAAGTGATTAAGTGTATTAACTGCAATTAAATATAATTATATAATATAATTAACATAATTATATTGCAATTAATTATTAATTATATACATTCTTCATTGGGACTATTACTATTAACAGTAAATGCTTACTGTTATTTGTTGTTGTTATAATTATTTTATTACAGTTATTATTTTGTTTTTATTGAGTATATTGCATCACACACACACACACACAACATTCGTAAAATTTTGATGCTTCTGTTATTGAAGGCTTCACGCATGATCGCTACACTATAGAATTTACAAAAAATATTCTTTACATGTTAGGGTTGTGAGACCATATTGATATCATAAAATTATTACTTAATCATGAACCTTCAACTAGTTCTCCATTCACTGTACACACTTCAAGGTCACTGTATATTTCTCAAGTGTATATACAGTATAATATGTCGCATTAGTGATGGTCCTAAGCATTTTAGACTCAAAACGTTCTACTATTTTTTTCATGTTAGATGATGACTCAGTTACCAATAACTGAATCCCGTCCATCCATATTTAGTATGAACAACTTCATCTGTTTACGTTAGTTTGGGAATAAATAGTTACACTATTTCAGAAGTTCAGAGTACACTGTTTTTACCCTAATAGTTGTCGTGACTATTTTTTTTCTTTCAGTTCTACATGTCTTTACATCCGCATTGTCAGAACAAATATTCCCGAGACATTGTGACAAGCGTTTTCAATACCAAACGGATTCCAGATTTCCGAAACGTTTGGTCATATAAATTGGTAGACACTCAGACTACACATTTTGTCGGAGGGGCTTTTCTCTGTAATGATACATACCCCTCTGACATGCTAAGTTAAAATGACTCCTAATAATTCAATACATTTCAGTAGGAAGTGATTTCCTGCTGATAGTAGTGTAAAATGGTCTTCTTGTTTCCAAGATTTTGTTTGTGTGGTTATCAGTGTACTGATAAATGCATACTGTATACTGAGACACAAGGAGTTCACCAACCCTGGCAAGGAAAGCTTTATTAATTCACAAATTCATTTTCAACAGTTAGCAGTACATAGTAGACTTCACTGGAAAAAAGGCGGCTTATTGATGGTCTATGAAAAAATACACTAAAGGAAGAATTTCCCTCAAAATGTAATCTTGTTTTAAGCGATGCGGGAGGAAGCGGGTGATAGAAACAACTTGTATTGAAAATATGTATCGAAAAGTAGAGGAGAGGAGTTTTGTGACTATAATATCACACTACAGTACAAAACAATATTTGCATAGCGTTCGGATGAATGGTGTGGGATCTTCAAAGTACTTGTTTGTTTGTTATATACTAATGCGTGAGTGCACGCGCGCGTGAGAGCGAGAGAGAGAGAAAGTAAGAGAGAGGAGAGCCGAAGTTGTGACACTTGCTCGGAGACGCTGTGTACTACGGCCACACATTTGACAGAGTATCCCTCAACCTTGAAGAAAAGAAGAGAAGAACCTCTGTTGTGAAAATAATTCATTCCTAAAGCTTTTAAATTTTGAAGGTTCTAGGAAACTTGGAAATTTAACTTTCCTCACGAATTGCAGTAAAAATCCATTTCTGGAAAATTCATATAAATTGTAAATATTGAACAGAAAACAAATTGTAAATATTATATAAATGACACGTGACATTGTATATCAAACTATAGTTAAAAAATAATAATAATTAAAAAAACGCAAAAAGTGTTTCCGGGAATTATAGAAGTGTACCAGTGTACCTTCCATGGTGTTCTCTGGGAACGGTACACTGTAGCTAATATCTCCTTAAAATTATATTAAATTATTAATAATTAAAATAAAAACCTAGCGCACATCTATACTAGAATATCACACGTAAAGATGTACGCATACCTAGAATACAATTTAGTGGAAGAATCACACGTATATACATATTTGTGGAAAAATCACGATCCCCCTTGATCGGCCAGTAAGATTCGAATTTTCTCTATACATGAATTAAATAGGACTGGAAGAATGAAGTAGACAAAGTATTTGTTTATTATACTTGTGTCGTGTGAGCGTTCTTCTCTGCGCGTTTTATAATCTCTTTGATAACACACGTACATTCCGGGCAAGTGTCACTCCGCGCAAGTGTTCAAAACCCTGAATCCCCCTGGAAGTGGCGCCAGTGAAACAAATCTTTATCTCACAGTGCGCTTGCTTAGAAAATAACGAAACTAATCTCAAACTATTCAGTGTTCTGAAGGAATGGACTATGAAACTGGTGCAGTGTCAACTACAACGAATGTTTTCCAGACGTGGATATGACTGGGTACTACTTTCATTGTTTCTGCAGCAAAATTAAAAAATGTAGGCCTTGTCAGTAATTTTAATGAAAGTAAAGAAAGAACTTTCACATACAGGATGGTTACAGCCGTAGCTCTCATGTCTGTTTATAGCCTATATTGGTTTGTATTTGTATGTACTGTTGGTTTGTGATTACGGAAATATGTCCAAATCACAAATGGTTGATCAAGCCCACTTCATTCGTGGAATGTTTTTGGAGAAACACAAAAACTTTTTTACGCCCTGGTAGGAAGACGACAGGCTAATAGGCCTATATATTGCTTAGTAGAACACAACTGCTAAATATTCTGAAACAGAGTAGGCCTATATTACAGCTCAAATCGAAACTATTGAGGTTGGGTCTGGTGAACTAACTTAAATAGACATTCTGCTTAGCAAATCGGAAAACAACTGTGCATTTGATTAAACGATTAAAGCGAACCCTCTGTTTGGCGTTTCTGTGGCCTCTTTTTTTGGTGTAGCTATGTCTCACGATAACATTTAAATGTTTCAACCGATCTTTGTAAAACGTGGTATACGTGACCATAATTTTACCCTACAGACTAATTGAAATTGATCCCTCCCAAAACTAGGAGCAGGATACAAATTGTGAGGAGTCCACTCAATGTTTTTCAAAACTGTGAAAAAATCACAAAGAATCTTCTGGGGTATCAACTTAAAGGAGATTTTAATCACAATTTGATTATAAAGTTCATCTTTAAAAAAAAAAAGTAAAAGTTTTGAAACGCCAGGGGCAAAAATTGTGTCAAAATATTAATAAAACCGCAAAAATCCATTTGGGTTATCAAATTAAACCAAAATCTGAATATAGTTTACGATTGTGGACATTTAAAAATTTTAAGACACTTGGGTCTTAGAAAGAGATAAAAAAATTGTAAAAACCAGCCGGATTTTATTAGCTTAAAGGCAATTTAGGCTAGTGTAACGTTAAGTATAAACATTTTTACAAATTTGAAGGCACCAAAGGCCGAAAATAGAACTCACAATTTAAATACAATTGAAGAAATCTATGTGAGGATCACGTTATGAGGAATGTTATTTAAAATACAAAATTGGTGTCTGTAGTAATTTGACAGACTTAATATTTCTCAACACTCCTTGAAAATTCTGAATTACTTTCAAAAAGTTTGTAAGTTATGTTTACAAAAAATATTGTATGTATCAGTTAGGCCTACGTATATTAGTGAAAACTATTATGTATAGGCCTATAGACGTCTATGGAAACATACATAAACTGAAAAACTAGGACTAAATATTATTTAGGTTTTCATAATTTGTCTGATAATATAAAAAGTCTGAGATTGAAATTTAACTAAATTTAACTAAACAAAAACTGTACTTCGTTCAAAATAGTGAGCGAGTTCTGCAGCTCTGAGAGCTTCCTAGTGCTGTGATAATGTCTCTAACAATGACTTGTAAAAATTTTCATAGGACCACTAGTGTTGGCTACGGAAATGGCGAGCAGCGGATAGATAGACATGAAGCGAGGTGTTATCTCGTCTAATGATGCATGGATAAGCTCGGCGCACAGCACACGGGTTTATCAGTTTGGGCGCACAGAGCACGGCGCTACAAGTGAAAGTAGATGGCCTGGAGAAGATGACACCGAAATAAAACTTCTGGTCCTCCAGTTTGGGCGTTGAATGCAGGGCTAACAACTCAACTTCGTAAAAACGTTTTGTTGCAAATACCAACCTTGAGCCTCGGAATATTGGGTATTGGGTTTTATTAAAAAATCCAAAGGACACGCAAAAAGGAAACGGAGTTGTATCTGGCTACTTCGAGTGTACGGCTATGAGAAAGGCAGAAGCTTCGAGGAGTTTGAAAATGGAATTGGAAAAATAGGCCTATCTCGTTGCAATTGCAGCGGTGGAAGAAATCAGATGGAAAGGGATAGGTACAACGTCATCTGGGAACCTCATAGTGTTTCACTGTAAAAATGAAACGGGGGAACATGGAACAGGATTCATATTGCGTATTATGTATGCGGAAATGTAGACAGCAATAGGCCTATTAAAATTTGATGTTGTTTATGAAAGACTGTGTATGCTAAGAGTCAATTTGATACTCTTTTGTGTTTATGCTCTGACAGAAGAGGAGAGGAGGCCGAAAAAGACGAGTTTTGCGGCTAACTGAAGCAAGCTTACAACAGAGCATCACACAAAATGTTAAATTCATATCGTGCAGACTCGAATGCCGATTCAGGAAGGAAGAGAGATTTAGAGAAAGTCTACACGAGTAATGACAATGGCCTCCAATTAATATATTTTGCAATTAGCACGAGTATGTTCTCGAACCTAGTTGAAGAGAAAGAACACGCAGAAAGAAACGACGTGTTCCTCATACGGGACCACGATAAGATAAATCGACCATGAAGAGATTAGCCAAAGTCAGGAAGGAATAGATGCTACAACTACAATTACACTACATACGACAGACATTCTACATCGTTTTTCCGACTCGCTCTAGTTTTGAACATTTTAAAATTCATGCTGTAAAGTCGTTTAAATTGATTTTTCGTATACAACTTTAAAAGATAGAATTTGTGTACGAGGTAGGAAAAGAAAGAGAGAGAAAGAAAGATAGATAGACAGGCAGACACAGAGGGAGGCGGCGAAATAGGCACTCTCAGAATTCACATAGAAGTTGTGAATTAGTACTACATAACATGTATACCACATCTGAACAACATTGTCGTCGTGGTCGCAGTCATCAATACCGCCGACATCTCTTCACGGGCATGGCGTACTTCAAGATCCACTTCATTCATCACTATACTTTGCTCTAACCCTTCAGTTTCTAATATTAAGACTTCCTAGATTCTTCTTCACCTGATCCTTCAGTCTAGTTCTTGGTCTTCCTCGGGGTCTGTTACCCATGAGACTCGCAAAACATTTGCTTTCGCAAATCTGTTTCCTCTATTAACACTGTGTGACATGGACTGTGTCTGTTTGTTTTGGTAAATCTTTCATATGGTGCCTTCGCCATACGTCACTCGAAGCCTCATAACTGCTCATGTTTCGCTAATATCCATTATTCTGATCCTTGTGTTAAATCAGCCAAAAAGTTTTTTTATATTGCACGTTTAGTGTCCCGTCTAACCTGTGACATCTGACCTCAGACGCTTTATCAGTCGACAGTTGCATAAAACACAAACACAGTAATTACTCAAGACTTATTGGCCCTAACACTGCAATCCCTGATTCATTATGCGAATCATAATTGCACCTCCGATAACACTGCTAAAATGTTTTGTTGTTATTAACGCAAAGACAACAATTTTTAATGATGAAAAAACAACAATAACGAGCCCGGGTGACCTGTTTGAATAATGACTAGTGACAGGGTTTCACGGTCGGAAGGTTAGTCGAGTCGTAGTGTGATCACCAGTATGAAGTACAGCGCCTTCTTCATCCTGTTTGCAGGTGCTTTGATTCTGCAATACATTTTGAGTACGAAAGCTTGCTTTACAGACGGCCCTGCTGAGAACGTTACTTTTATTGCCGAGAACACTACTTATGACGCTGGCAACTTCACAAATTCTACAAGCATACTTGATCCTATAGATATACGCAGCAGCAGGGATGTTGAACAGGACCAGTGTGCCCCTAGGGGCCAAAATGTAAGTTGAAGGTCTAAAGTAATCTTCGTTGATTCCAAGGCGTTTTCTCATTTAAATCGGTTTCATTTGTTTAAGGTTTTTTTACTGTGTCGCGTACAATTTCTTTGTTGTTTCCTAAGTCTAATTTCTGTTTTAGTAGTTTTATTTCCCTTAGTAGTCCACACGATTATGTATTTTGTACTTCTGAAACTGTGACAGATTTAAACTGTTTAACCTTTATGAAGCTAAAATTTAATTAACACACGTGACGTAAAATTAAAAAACTATTAATTTTAAGTTAATCTGAGTTTGTTTTAATTTACATGCACGGGGAAATTTAATACATGGAATTGGTTTACTATGCAATTCTTAAAACTGTTGCTGTTATTTTAAAAATATATTTATAAAATAATTTTATTTAATACATCTCATACCCAAGGAAGCACACGTGTGGTACTTAGTGCACTAGAAAGATATGTTACGTGGTGTGCTGCATAACACAAAAAAATTACTTGATTTTTTTTAAAATTTTACTTTATTCCTTAATTTCAGTTTTATAAAAATAAAGTAAAATACTTGCGCGCCTATTGATTAGTATTTTAAGGCCTACAACCCCAATATGAAACATGACTGTGTAGCTTGTCGTAGCACAATTATAATAGCACCGTGGGTTTTGGAAACAACGGCGGAAATAACAAAGAAAAATATTATAAGTAGCCTAAAATTATTATAAAATGCTTAGTCAGTAGTATGTATTTAAATTTGATTTTAGTAAAGTTTTAATATAATACATCCACTTATTACATATACATAAAATATGCAATTATATTGTATGCGTATTGTACATTTGCAGGCACGTGTACAGTATTAATTAGAAACAATTCGCTCACGGTGCACGTGTCCCAAGTTTCGCACTAACAAATGTGGCTCATGGCACAGAATCTTAGTTTGGCCATCACACTTATAAAATATAACACAAAATACAACTCGGGACTGATGAAATGTTTAGAAATAAGATATGGTATTTTTAACAAGAAATATAGTAGTAGACCTATGTGACATGTACAAAATAAATTTTGTTCTCTATTTGGCAAATGTATTTGCTTGCTAAATTGAAAAAAACTTACTATATTGTTATGACGGTCTACTCGATCGTCGTAGGTACAGTGGAAACAAAATACAGTACAAGACGACAATCAAGTCATTAATCACACCTTTAATTGTTACAGTAAAACAGTTCGTAATTAACAACACAGTATCTACAACAAATCAAATGAAAACTGTTCACACGCAACAAAATGTTCACAAATACTAAAACTCAATTGTATTAGGCCTACAATTATACCGTCTGATTATAAAACGCAACACTTCACTAATAACTACTTGAACGTACATCGCACTAATACTCTCGAACCGCACCATCCAATATCTCGCATTGAACTGAAAACTAATTTTTTTTTTTTTTTTTTTTTTTTTTTTTTTTTTTTTTTTTTTTTTTTTTTTTTTTTTTTTATGCTGTTTGAGACCGACCAGTATGGTCGGACTCGGGCTGTTTTGGAGACGAGCTCCCTTCAGCCGTGTGGGTAAGGGGTTTTTGGGGGACGTACGCCAGACGACCGGAGCGCAGAGAAGGTGGAGGCACTTAGTTGGGAGAGTACTGTTTGTAGGTTGTATTGTGTGAGGTGTAGTGTGTAGCCATACACAAGCGGGAGAGGTAGATGGATGTGGCCGTTATAATTGTTCTGGGGCATCTTTATTTATTCATGTTGTTTATTTAGTTTATTTCTTCATATTTTTCTGCGACGTTCTTGCAGGGGGGGCGGCCAAGACTGGGACGTGTGACGCTGGTCGCCAAAGCTGTTGGGTGGCGACAGGGAGCCGTCAAGGGAGGCGGAAGGAACAGATTCGGATTATGTGCGGGTACGTAAGTGTGGGGAACTAGAGTGTGTGTTTACTGTGGTGAAGTGAAGAGAGTGTGGGGGAGTTTTATCGTGTGGTGATTATTGAGGCTGCGTTTGCGTTAGGAAGACGGGTCGCTACTGCCGGGGAGAGGTAAGTCCTTGGCGGGGTAATAGTATGTATTACTGCTACGCAGGTCTGTGTCGTTGACGCCGGCGTGGTTGGAGGCGAGGGGGAGGACCATTGGCTATTGCGAGGAGGCGATTTAGTAAGTAGGAAGGTCGGCTTGTATTGCGGGTGTTTCTATTAATTGACGGGTCTATCGTTTGTATGGAATTGCGGCGGGAGGCTGTGCGGGAATACTTCCAGTTGAGTTTAACAAGGAAGGAATCAAGGTCAGGGAAGCGGGTGTTAAGCGCATACAGGGCGGCATTGGAAGTCTTCGTCAGGCGTGGTCGGCGGTATATGAGTCGTAGGGCCCGTCGTTCTGTGAGACGGTGGAGATCGAGGTAGGCTGGAGAGGCAGTAAGGAGAACTGGGTGTGCATATGTGAGG